>JBAGKO010000004.1:17744205-17778206 GCA_037177275.1 Acacia concinna | reverse complement strand
AGGAACACCCTAAGTTGTTAATTGGGCACATGAAGTTGTCAATGAGGGGGAGAGAGAGAAAGTGAGTTATAGTTGTCAATGGTAATATATTGAGTTGTCAATGAAATCACCTTGAGTTGTCAAGGGAAACACACTGAGTTGTCAATTACGCACATTAAGTTGTTAGAGAGAGTGATGTATAATTGTCAATGATAACACATGGAGTTGTCAATGAAAATACGCTGCGTTGTCAATTAAAGCATCCTAAGTTGTCAATGAGGGGAAGGGGGAGATAAAGAGACTGACGCGACAGTCGCATTAGTCTAATGAGAAAGAGAAAAATATTTTTTATTCTCCAATTAATTGCAAAAAAGTCTCACAATTACGCGATTTCACATGATTGTTTTATTATAAATTCTATTGGTCGGCAATTTTCCCTCTATTTTATATGTTGACTGCACAGCCTCTCATACTCATGCCTTGTAGTAGTGGTGGGTTGGTATCAAGTTTCAAATCATTGTTTGTTATATATAAGTTTCAACAAACGCGTGTTTCTTGTTATAGGTAACACAGTCACATACACTGTTTTTTTTTTGTTTGGCCAACTAGTCACATACACTGTGTGTGTATTCCTACAATATAATATCGTAACATTCACATTCATGTCAACTTTGTCGGGCCACCAGCCACTGTCTATTGTGAGGTCATATAAGAGAATCTATATTTACTTGGTTCTAATTATAAGGGTTAATTGATTTTATTTAAAAGTTAAAGAAATAAAATAAATTACCTAATTATATAATTTATTGTGTCTTATTATATTATATATTAGCTTATATGTCAAATAAAATAGTTTGAAGAAAAGCAATAATTTTTCATACTTTATATTAATATAATTAGTTTTTTTAGAATTCTAAAAAAAAAAAATCAATCGGCCCTTATAATTAGGATCAAAGGGAATATCTCAACAATATGATTTCCTTTAAAAAAAAAATGGGACGCAAATTATTAATATCTATAAAGGAAACCTCTTTATATTTGTGCTTATCAGAAAATTAAAATATCTTCTTCTTTTTTTTCTTCAACCATCTTGATTTTAGCATAATGCTAATTGCATTGACACATTTGTCCTTCATCATGTGATTTGGGTAATATAGGTGATTAGGCAAGAAGAAAGTACTTTTGCCGCTATTAAATGTTAAGTCAGATAACTAATTTAGAAATATTAAAAAAATAACTAATTAAATGAGTTATTTGTAACAAATGTGTGTTGATTTCTCTAAAATACTTTTTCAAGTCACTATCCACATCCATTAAAAAAACTTTTTTATATATGCCTTCAATAAGAATAGATTGAGTAAAATAATGTTTTTGGAAGACATATATAGTGGATGATCTTTCATTTATAATCAAAATAAACCTCTCAATTCATTCTTACATTTAAGATTGGAGTGAGTATTAATTAAAAAAAATAAGAATTTTATTTCCACCAACACAAAGTTAGTCTAAGGGTATAAGATCTCCCTAAATTTTTTTTAGGTCTTGAATTTAAGTGTTATAGTAGAGACATGCATGAGCTAATTATATAGATAGTCATAAATACCGAAACTTAACAACCCAATTTAAAGGCAGTGGAGTGCCCTTATCATGATTAATGGTGCTTTCTTATTCATCAGCTTTTGTCCGCAAGTCCTTTTCATTTTTCAAGGAATTGGAGGGAAAGAAATTAAAGAACATGACTTAAATTTAAACCCCAATATGGTATTCTTAATCATCTTTCACCCATGAGAAAATGTCCCAAATGGAGAGAAGGACCTTTTGCGCGTATAACAAATGCATCTCCCTTTTTTAGCTAAATGTGATTAGATCTTCAATCAAAACGACCTAAATCACTCCATAAAGCCAGAAAAGTGGCAAGACTACTGCAACAGAAAATAAATAAAAGGAAGGGACATCTCATGATTATAAACCCATTTTAATTATTTAACATGAAAAAGGACAAGTAAACCTAACTTAAATGAAGGAACCAGCAAAACGGTACTTTTTTATAGTTGATATTGCACTCCATTCCACTATATAACGACTCATCATCCTTCCTCACCCAACTTATATACTTGATTGTTTATATAATTTAGCTAAACTATTCATGTTGGGGGATTAAAAAGAACCGGGACATAAGTAAAGTGTTACAACTGAATCTTAAATGTTGTGCCTATAATAGTCAGTGGTGTTTTTCCCTCACCCACATGATCAACATTAATAAAGGAGCCCTTAAATGATCCTTTAAGAGAGAAAAATCGGATAATAATAAAAAAAAGACACTAAAGTCATTAATATCTTTCTTGTTCTTTCAACTATTTTATACCATTTGGCACACAGCCGCAGCTTTTGCATTAATTCGTCATGGAAATGATAAAAGGCCACTGTGAGAGGGTCAATACATATAGTGTCATCCTGGCGTCTTTGTCAAAGGCACAAATTCAGATAATGTGTCTGTATTTGGCATCCCAGCTCGGCTATCTGCCCCATTGTTTGTCTCATTTATTTCAATCTTCAACTAGAGATCTCGTTCTTGATATTATATTCCCATCTTTATATACCAGTCTTGTCAGAGATCGATATAATGCTATATGGAATCAACCTTTCAAACATATGGCATGTCTATTACTGTATCACAACATTAAGTACTATTGCCTTAGTGCGTAAAAATCAGCAGCAGATGGCAGCAGCATATATAGGGACATTACCAAGAGCTTGCAAAATGCATGGTATCTAAAATCTACCCGGTTGGGTTAATTTTTTATTTTCTTTTTTGAGCTTGAAATGACATTGTTTTAAGTGTTTAAAAGTTGGCATTTTATCATATATATTTGCGCTTTAAAAACTTTGTTTTATTGGATTATGTATGATTTATACATGAATGTTCTATATATATAATTTTGGATGAATGCTTACACTTTTAATTATGACCAGTATGGTTAACCCCAATTGGAACTACCGACTCTCGAACCATTGCCTCAGCAAGTTTTATTGACTAATCCAGTTTTAAACAAATTTGCAAAAAAATACCATAGATGTTTTGAACGTTACCATTCAGTGTTGTAATTGAAATTACTTGAAGTCAACACTTGCAATTGTAGAAAGTAGAAATTACTAATACTAATTTCCTCACAATGATGCTATACAAGAACTTTCCAGAAGGGGAATCAAAAAAACTAGTTTAGAAATTGAAGGTAGGAGAGAATTTTATAAGCAGAAGGAAAACTAGCTGACCGCCCAGATATTCTATTTCACTCTCATTGAAACAACAGAATTTTAACCTATTTTTGCAACTTTCTGGTCACGCAGATGAGAATATCCACGTCAGAGTTCCATTATAAGATTATATTAATATACACGTTTGCTTGCAGATATGAAAAGTTTAACCTACTTGCTTGTTTATGATGATGATCCTGGGAACACAGTTAGCAGCAGCAATTAATTCTCAGCTGAGAATTCTATGGGATCAAGGATGATACAATTATGATGTTTGTAAGGTGTGTTAAAACCAGCAAGGAAAACACAAGACAAGTGTACTAATTAGCAAATAAATGACCTAACAAATGGAAAAAGATATATAGCAAGTGCCTAGTGGTGGATATATACTTCTACTACAACCTATGCTTGTGGCTAGGCTTCTGTCTTCCACTAACAAGCGAAATCATTGTCACATGCCTCACTGTTCTTTTTTTCATGGCTCATATTACACATATTACGTCCTCAACTGTTACATCCTTAAAGGCGCACACCTACTACTACTATCAAACTTTCAATTCTATCTCTTCATTTAGTGGCCTGTGACATATGGCACCTATATGATGCATTGGACAAGTCGTCTGCTAAGAGACAAAAATATTCCATGGTGGATGGATTCGATCAATTTATACGAATTAAATTAGATAGACCCAGTCATATATATATATATATATATATTCTTCAATGACATTTAATCTCATCATAACCGATTTTTCTATGCATTGGTGTGTATATATATTCATACAAATGTGTGGTGTATGGAAAATTTAAAGTGTGATTATAAAGTCACATACAGCTTCTAGTTTTGCTATAATTGAAGCCAACTATAAATTAAAGCAAAAGCACATTCTGGCCTCTCTGCTTCTTTTGTTATTGTACTTTTTTGTAAAATAATAATAATAATAATAATAATAATAATAATAATAATAATAATAATAATAATAATAATCTTGTCAAATTGCTCTCAAAGATTTAATGTATGTTCTTTTTTCATGAGGGCTGTGATTGGTTTCTGGGGCATATTTAAGGATAAGAGGAGACAGGTCTAACACTGCAAGCCACACAAAATTAATAAAAGAAAAATAAAATTGAAGTTTGAGTGAACCGTTCAAGAGAATAGGATTGATTTTTTTTGTGGGATGACCTAATTGAAAAGAAAGCTCATCATACAAACAACACAAGCCAAATAAATCTCTGTAGTCTTTACCACAATGGTGGCTAGCTAGAAGGTCAGTATCTTTCCATCACTATCCAATCATTGTTGATTATGCTTTTCCTTACCTAAATATATAAGCATGCTTGCCATCTTCGTCTCTTCTGTCCAATCTGCATGATAAAATTTTTTTGTTTGAGTTTTTAGTGTTAACACATACATTATTTGGTCCTTATATTTTACCCTCATTTTGGTTTTAATCTATATAGTTTCAAACTATAGATTTTAATCTCTCAAGCCTCTTTCTATATATTGAAAATGAAACGAAACTATACCATTTTATGCCTCGAGCGATCGAAACTTATAGTTTGAAACTATAAGGGAAAAAATCAAATGGAGGGCACATTATATATAGTGATCTAACATTGTATTAAGTGAGTTTTTATATTATAAGCATGCCCGCTAATTATGATGATAACTATCTGATATTCATTCCTCTAATCAAGTCAAATGATGAACAACAACAAAATATGAACGAAAGGGCGAAGTTCTTCATATAATACTTAAAATCATTGACTTCAAATTAACATATATGCGGCTCAAACCAGCTAAACTATTAGTAATCACAAAGTACAAGATTCCTACTGGTAATTAATGCCATTACCAGAAGGTCATAGATAGAGAAGATCGTGATGATAAGTGAATTTAAAGATTGAGTTTCAGTAACAGTAAAATCTTTGACCTTTTGTTTTGTGCTAGTTAAATATATATAACAAGAAAATAATAAATACCCACAGAGAAAGACCAAACAGAAGAGCCCACAAAAATTTAACCAATGAATGAGGATAAGTGTGGGTATGAGCAGCACAGACTGAAAAACAGGTCACTGTCTCCCTCAGCCACACCCTTGTTGGAAATAATCCTCATTTAATTTGGTCATGACGTTGATGTTTGTAAACCATGGGTGGGATCTGACTATTGAAATGGACCTTAGGATTAATATATAGAGCTGAAACAACAACTCGAAACATGGCTGCTTATAATAAGACATAGATTTTTTCATATTGGAAAATGAACCAGATTCTTTATATATTATTATAATTATTATTGAAGAAAGTTGATGAGTGCGTTCGTGCGTAAGAAAATCCACAATCTACTTTTATGGTGTTCGCTATTGATAAGTCGGTGCGTAGACGCAATACGAGCAATTCCATTTCACAGCCAAATAAAAAATCTTTTCTCTAAAATCAATCAATTTCGTGAGGGCCATAAAATTCTTTTCTTTTTTTTTTGTTTTTTCAATTTTGATTTGATGAGGCCCTACCTACTGATGAGTTGATATTATAACCCTTCATTCCTCTACCCTTCTTCATATTCGTTTATCTTTGTGAAAAGCAGATGTTGGAAAATGTATATATTAGCAAGGCCAGTGTTTAAGTCTTAATTGACTTTGTTATTTATATTAATTAAGCTTTTAATTTGTCTCTATCTTTTTTATTCGATTTCCTGTGGTGCCCCACATGTTGTGCCTATGCTCATATTGCTTGTGTCATATTTGTGTGTGTGTCATTTTCTTTGTGCAAGAAAAGAGGAAATGGAGAGTGTTAGGTCATGCTTAACAGTTGTACTCCTTGTAAACGAGCTTTCTTTTAATTTTACTTTGCAAAATTTGACTTTTTCTGCAGAAATGGGTTCTGATTAGGACATAGATCAGAACACTACCGAGGCAAGAAACGAATCCAATTTAGCTATCATTAGCAGCTGCAAATAAATTAACCAACATATCACATCCTTGATATAGATAAGAAAAAGTTTGTTTGTTTGTTTGAACTAGACTACAAATATATATATATATATATATATCAGCTACTGTAAATGAAATTCATTGAATGAAAATAATGATGATCTGGCAGCTTGTGGAATATAATTAACCAGCAGTAACCAAATTTAACATATCTTCTTTTCCAGTATCTCATCAGCTTATACATGCAGATATATACATATAAAACACGCACGCACTGGCTGATGCTATACTGCTTATATATACATATATAGATATTCGTGAAAAGATAGATAGAACACAGTCTTTTCTGAGGAAGTAATTTCTGGAAAATACGTTAAGAACATTATTGGAGTTTTTGTCAAATTTCGTATAATTCTTTGTTCCTGACACCGAAAGCAAAAGTAACAGGGTACTCAATGTGGAAACAAGGCATGAGTATATATCTGATGACAGTGAGATCGATCAGAGAATCTGATAAAGAATTTAACATCCATCACTGAAACACATAAGATACCAGATAGATTGTGATTATATTCTCCGCTATATATATTGTGTTTCTTTTGCCTAAAAAGTCATCACCATTTATATATATATATATGTCAGCAAATTAACTTCTCTACTGCTATATATCTGCAGTGTGTGAAATGTATATGTGAGAATAATCTATTTTATTTTAATTTAATATACGCCCTCACCTGAGAGTCAAAAAACTGTGATACCAAGCTCGATCGATCGGCTCTTTCGGCCTTTCATTACAAATGGGAAGTGAATGTGAGAGAATAAAAAGTTTACAAACTTTTTGGAGCTCCAAGTATGAAACAAGATTTACTGTTCGGTAAAGCTAAGTGGATTCCTTTTTTTCCTTTTCAGTCTCAATATATATATATTTATTTATTTATACCTCTCTGCAGTACTGTCATAATGTGCTTAAGCTTAATTTGGAATTACATTACTCCCTCTGTACCAAAATATAAGAGACGTTTAACTAAATCTCTTAATTTGAATTGGTAGTTAAAAACAATAAGTATATCAAAATTGTTACTCATTTTTACTAGAATACCCTTATTAATGAAGATATATGGAATAAAAGAGAAAATACATTCATTAAAGTCCATCACTCCCCCTATCCATCTCTTCTCTCCTCGAGAATAATAACTTTTATAGTTAACACAAGCATTGATACATTAGTATTAAATAAAAACAAAACTAGAAAAAAAGAATTAAAGTACAAAATATTTTTTAAATGTGTCTTATATTTTGGGACGGAGCAAGAGTGGTGACTGTGTCTTATATTTTGATACGGAGGGAGGGAGTATTAAACATTCAATTTTTTCTCACTGTTACTTGTATACGAATATGATAAAAAGAATTGAAGGGCAGATCTCGTGATTAAGAATCATTTTGGCGCAAAACAAAACATAAATAATATAATAATGTGAAATGCTAATAATTTTATTTATTAAATTGAATTTATATTTTTGAGAGCCTTGTATGAAACTAATCAACGGTGAGTTGACTTCAATATTCTATTGCTGTTTTTCATTGATGGGAGCGTCCAAAAAAAATTTATTTAATTTAATTTTGCTACACCAATATGCAATAGGAAGTATCATCAAACCAAATCTGGCAAAAGCAGCCAATTACAATGAACCTCATTACAACACTTAGAAGATTATCAATATATATAAAGAAGAAATGATGGTTTTTGGTTGGAATTATGCCTAAACTCAAACACAGGGAATGAAATTATTATAATTAATAAATCTAGACTCCTAATGTCTCCTTTCTCAGCTCTCTCTCTCTCTACTGCGATCACACATATCACAAGAAACTTATATAATATAAAAAGGGTACTAAATTGCATTATTTAAAAAACATGAAAAGCATGACTCATTCCTAAAAAAAAAAAAGTTATTAAGAAGCCCTTCTAATATCAACTCTAAGACTTAAAGATATATATATATCCATAGTAGAGAAATGGCAATTGAGTTGTAATTATTATAGCAATTTTTGGTGGTAGATAAATGTTATATGCCATATTATATCATTAATTACATAATTGACAAGTTGCCTAACTTCTAGGGAAGGGCAAGATAATCTTATCTCACTGGTTTTAAAAGGACACAGGCTGGTGTGGTGTACAGGCACATTCATAGAATTGAGTTAGAGAATGTTTCAGCAGCAACTTGAGATGATGGAAAAGTCAATAAAGATGTTGATCATTAGATCAATATATATTAATCAGATTTATTTATTTATTCAAAAAGAGAGATAATGCAATCTAATATAGTATATATATAGACGCATGGTTTGCCACAAACGAGAGAGAGAGAGATATTCCTAATAATTAACAAAACATTATTATTTGTTGTCCATGAATAAAACAGAGCATATATTTAATCGAATAATGGAACCATATCCTCTTATAATTGATGAGTGTGAAGCTATTAGCAGTACGCGAGCCATAAAAGAAGCTAGGCAACTGTTTTATTCCCTGGAATAACATTGATTTGCTCACACTTTCTTTCGGGATTATTCCCACACGAGCCTAATAAATTTTTATCATGTATTATTTGAAACTAAGCACAGTTATTATTAATGTGGTAATTACCTGCTTTCAGTTTTAACACCTTCAAATTTGTGATAGCGAAAGAAGGAACTTTAATTAACATGGGTGGCGAGAAATAAAAGGAGATATATATATATTATTTTGAAACGAGTGCAAATTAATTAATAGCATGTGAGTGAGCATTTCTCTCTCTCGTTGTCTTGATATTGTTCCTTCTTGAAGCAAAAAGTTCAGAATTTAGTGGATGAAGTTGCTTCTGCTAGCTTGTTCCGTACTACCTTGTCTACTTCTTAACACTTTAGTTTCAATTGGTACTGAATTATCTGATCAGCTTCTTCCATGACCACAAAACTTAACCAATGAAACAAAACCTACTGGTGAATTCTCTGATGTTTAATTTAACAAACAGCTATTAATATATATAGCTCTATAGCGTGTTTGGTGTCAGGTTTTAGTGGAAGCAAGTAACCAAACACACACTGAACTGTGAGCCGAAACGTGAGTATATATGCCAACTTGGGGATATGAATTTAATTAAGGGTTTGAAGAGTGTCAGGATCAAGCAAAGTGAGAGAGCCAATGAGAGAGAGTAGTGGGCATCCTAGTGTAGCTCGTTAGCTAATTAGCACCACAAATTATCTCTTTTAGATTATTTCAATTGATTTTTTAGAAAGGGATAAAAAAAAGGAGAAAAGGAAAAAAAGGGGGGGGGGAAATGATATATTTGTGGGGATGAGAAAAAAAACAAAGATTTGGCATGTATTATTTGAGTCCAAGAAATTTTCATTTGGACACATTTTAGCATGATTCTGCCACCTGTATGTCCCCACTTTTTTGCTGTGAAATCTCCACCGTTCACTCCTCACTCTCTTCCTCTATTTATTCACTCTTCATTTCCCTCTTCTTCTATCTTAAACCAAATCACTCCCTTCTCCCTCTCGTCTTCACCAATCAACACCTTTCCTCTCTGTTCTGCATTTCACAAACCTCTCTCATAATCCCCATCATCAATGGCTTGCTTGGAGCTCTGTAAAGAGGTCAGTAACTAATCCTTTATTTCTTGGCCCCTCTGTGTCGTCTCTCCAAGCACCACCATTTCTGTTGTTGCTTCAGAGATCAGAAGCCCTCTTCTTCATGTTTTAGTTTTTCTCAGTTCATGGCGTAGCTCATTCATTTAATGTGTTTAAACTTTGTGCAGAGCAAGTACAAGGAAGAACCAGAAGGGTTAACTCTTGACGGAAGTGTTGATTGGCATGGGCGTCCGGCAATCAGAGAAAAATCCGGGGGATGGTTCGCCGGAATCATCATACTCTGTAAGCTCCTCCACAGTCCACATCAACACACACATGCATCACCACATATATATATATATATTCTTTTTCTTATCAAAATCTTTATCCACGCTTAATCTACTACTACTACACACACACACACACACATCTCCGATGGGACGGTAGAGATTCCCAGAAGGATGTTAGAATTAGAACAATTTTTATAAGTAATGCGCAGTTCCCGATAATGGGGTGAGGGAAAGGTGGAGATTGCATGCACATTCGACGCGTATATAGTTTACGGTAGCAGCTAGAAGTTTCATGAATCTTGAGATCAAGATATGAATGATCGATTAATACGTATAGTAACATACAGACAAACAAACTGATAGATAGCTAGATAACTTATCACTCATCACCCCCACAGAGAGAGAGAGAGAGAGAGAGAGGAGGCCTTTCCTTTGGGTGATCATATCAAGAGCAGTTATAGTATAAAATTGAAAGAGAAATTGAGAGAAAACGACGACGCACGTACATGGATTAAAACGGCACCGATATGATTGTCAGCAAGATAGATGTTACAGTTTGCGTGCAAGAATATATCAGTAGTCAGTCAGAGAGTACGATAGATAGATATCATTTTTGTATGCATGTTGAGGGAGGGATCACAGTGAAGCTACGTCGTTCCGTTTTCAGAGGAGAGGAAAGAGGATTTTGGAAGGATCTTCAGTATATAATAAAACAATTCACCAATTAGGAGGAGTGTAAGACTCCGGAGGCAACTAGGTGGGGCCCATAAAGTAAGCATTCATTCAATACTTAAAACACAAGCCCGACACGTAATCTATACAGGCCACCTTGCATGGCCTCCCTCCTTGCCACGTTTAGCCACCTAGATCCGGAAAATACCTCCATACTCGGAAAGTGTTAGTATATTTTTATTATACTGTATTAAATGGAGTTTGGATGATTTGGAATCCATAAAATACATACTCCTATAAGTATTTCTCCTGAATTCGCTATTTTCAAAAATTACTTTTGGCCCTAAATACAATATCTAATAAATTACAACATAAACAAACTAAGAGTACAAGGAAAATTCAATTATAGTGAAGTGAAGCTCTTTGTTACGTCTATGCTTGGGCAACGGCGCTCTCAACATAGTACATGCTTTTGCATGAACACGTAAAAGAGTGTATGAAATTATTTTTTGTTAGATAGATATTAATTTTTTTTTATTGAAGCACTCTCAATAGAGATTTAAACCTTAATTTACTATGTTATAAGAAACATGTCCACCTAAATCTTGTTGGTTATGATTTCTTTGAAGTTAAACTAAACGCCCACATAATATCGTACCCACCATGCGTTTTATGATCTATCTCATAACCGTTTTATTATTTTTTTCGGCGGTTCAACTTATTTATTTGTTTTACATACATCTTGTTTCTTTTATATAAGTGCCACCAGTAATTTTTGTTTATGTTGGGAATATATTCCCCTCAAAAAGTTAAATAACAAGTCTTTCGTGTGTGTACACGCATCCTTTATCGGTTGAACAACTTTTTTAGAGTTTAAAACGGCGCCGATCTCTGAAATGAAAGGAATTATAAGAGGGTTAATGTATAATGACATGAAAATCACTTTCAAAAAGTATGAATATATATATATATATATTTATATATATGCGTATCCTTATCACAAATAAGATTCACCTGGCTATTTTAAAGCATTACACACACTCACATGATCCATAAAACGCTTCATTGGATAAAGCTTCATTTAAAAAAGAAATATATATATATTTCCCACATGAAATGAAAGCTCTTTTTTCTATTAGGGTGTTGGATTTAATAAAGCCCCATCTATCAACATTTCCTTCCAAATATTTATTGTATACTTTTTGTGCTATTAATTAAAATAATGGCCAACCGAAGCAGGCGCTCATCGTTGCTCTAATTAGATGCAAAACATTAATTGCATAGCTACTGGCAGTCAACAATTAATTACATACGAAGAAATAGCAGCCTTTCATAATCTATTAGATTTTAAATATTCTATATGTCTTGTATTCAAGTCATAGAAAAATAGAGATATATATAGTATAGATCCTCATTAAAAAATAATATTCAATTCTATTCTAATCACAATGGTCCATTGACGTTTTAAAGAATTCTAAAAAAATCTTAAGAAATTTAATTATATTACTTAACCATATAATATGTTGTATTTTATTACATTATGTATTAGTTAATAAATCAAATATCGTAATTTAAAAATAAATAATAAATTTTAATATCTTAAAGAAATGTAATTAATTTTTTAAAATTTTTTAAAAAAGTAAACAAACTTTTATAATTAGTATAATAATTAATCATGTGACGACCTTAGCCAAACTTGTGCTCATATATAAAAGTATCTATTAGTTGTGAGAATATTTAATAAGTAGTGGTCCACGAAAACATAAAATGAGAGTATACTTAATTAATTCGGACATCCAGCACGCGCCTTCGAATGAGTTGTGCTTAATAACTGCTTGTAACTAACAGGAGATTAATTAATGTAATAATGCAAGATTTTATGATTATTGCTGTGTGTCTCTTAATTAATTCGTCCGTGTTTATGTTAATCAGTGAACCAGGGGCTGGCAACCCTAGCATTCTTCGGGATCGGAGTGAACTTGGTGCTGTTCCTGACTCGCGTGTTAGGCCAAAACAACGCCGACGCCGCCAACAATGTCAGCAAGTGGACCGGAACGGTCTATATCTTCTCTCTCGTCGGCGCTTTTCTCAGTGATTCCTACTGGGGAAGATATAAAACTTGTGCCGTCTTCCAGGTCATCTTCGTTTTGGTAAGTGATCAACTTCGCTATTCTCCTTCTCCCCAACACTGACATGAAAATTAACAAATATATGATCGAGGCTGGTGACCTAATTAAGATTCGATGATGTATATATATAACAGGGTTTGGTATCATTGTCGCTGTCATCGTACGTGTTCTTGATTAGGCCCAAAGACTGTGGGAATGAAGAACTTGAATGTGGGAAGCATTCGAAGTTAGAGATGGGAATGTTTTATCTCTCCATCTATCTCATAGCCTTAGGGAATGGAGGCTATCAGCCGAACATTGCTACGTTTGGGGCTGATCAGTTCGACGCAGAGCACTCCAATGAAAGCCATTCAAAGGTGGCTTTCTTCAGCTACTTCTACCTTGCCCTAAACCTGGGCTCACTTTTCTCAAACACCATTCTTGTCTACTTCGAGGATGAAGGAATGTGGGCTCTTGGCTTCTGGGTCTCCGCCGGCTCCGCCTTCACCGCCCTCGTCTTGTTCCTGCTAGGTTCCCCTAGATACAGGCACTTCAAAGCCAGTGGAAATCCTTTTTCCAGGTTTTGTCAGGTCCTTGTTGCTGCATCCACCAAATGGAAGAATCAAATGCCTCCCAATGAAGAGGAGTTGTATGATGGGGATGCTAAGGAATCATCCACAACTAGCAACAGAAAGATTCTGTACACCAACGGTTTTAAGTAAGTGCTTGATCTATAATTAAGACAGTGCAGATCATACTGGTAGTTAGCCAAGTGGTTGAACTAATTAGCGAGTGTTATGTTTATGCAGGTTCTTGGATCGAGCGGCATACATATCATCTCGAGATTTAGATGATAAAAAAAGAGGGGTTCACAACCCATGGCGTCTCTGCCCAGTAAGTCAAGTTGAAGAAGTAAAGTGCATTCTGAGGCTTCTTCCAATTTGGCTGTGCACTATAATATACTCGGTGGTTTTCACACAGATGGCTTCCCTGTTCGTAGAGCAAGGCGCCGCCATGAAAACCACAATCTCCAATTTTCGAATCCCACCGGCGAGCATGTCCAGCTTCGACATCCTCAGTGTGGCCATCTTCATATTCCTCTATCGTCGAGTTCTGGGCCCACTAGTCGGGAAGCTGAAGAAGACAAACTCAAAGGGACTTACAGAGCTTCAGAGAATGGGAATTGGACTGGTGATAGCAATTATGGCTATGGTGTCTGCCGGAATAGTGGAATGCTATCGGCTTAAGTACGCAAAACAGGGCTGCCCACACTGTGACGGAACAAGCTCTCTGAGCATATTCTGGCAAATACCTCAGTACGCTTTCATAGGAGCTTCAGAAGTGTTTATGTATGTGGGACAGTTAGAATTCTTCAATGCTCAGACGCCAGATGGGTTAAAGAGCTTTGGGAGTGCACTGTGCATGACATCGATCTCTCTGGGAAACTATGTGAGTAGCTTGCTGGTGAGTATGGTGATGAAGATTTCAACAGAAGATCACATGCCTGGGTGGATACCTGGAAATCTCAACAGAGGCCATTTGGACAGGTTTTACTTCCTCTTGGCCGCTTTGACTTCCATAGATTTGGTGGTGTATATTGGCTGTGCAAGGTGGTACAAGTGTATACAATTGGAAGGTAAATGTGAAGAGAATGAGGAACATGGCAGCCTCAGGGTCTGACTTCAAAGGAGTAACAAGATAAATAAATAAGAGGAAGAATGGAGCCTGGTCTAGTTACAATATATCTTCGGTTTTATATATATATATATGGGGTAACAACTGGTTAAAGAAATTTTCTCTGTGGTCTGGCAGAAGCCCTTTTTCATCGAGCCTCTTCAATACTATCTTACCATTCTTATTATGACCCCTAACTGTAATTTTCAGTTTATCTTCTCGGTGCTGGTTTATGTATTTGGGAAAAAACCAAACTTATGAAGAGGCAATGACCGTTTTAGGGTCTCTTTAAACCTCCCTTCATCCTCATCTGCTTGTTCCTTCGCCAAAGGGGATTATAATATGTACAAGTGATTTCCTAGTCTCAAGTGGTTGTCCTTTTCTTTTTCTTTTATTCTTATACCTCTTAGCACGCTCGGGCGAAATGCTAAAATACTCGAGTCAAGGAAGATATTGAAATCAAACTAATCATAAGAAGATCTTATTGATAAAATTTGAACAAGCTCGCACAGTTACTACTTATAGTCAACCTAGATTACTAAATTTCTGTAAAATGAGTTTATTTACAATTTTCTCATCCTTGAGAGTTCCTACAAATTAAATGATAAATTCAATTCAGCTATTTAAAGCAGACATCCCATTACCAAGACAAGCCCGGGCTGACAGACTTAAATGTGAAGCCTACAGTTACATTGACTACGTAGCAGGACTTAACAACAAAATTTGAAAACACTACTCAAGAATTTTTGACAAATTGCTTTGAACGGCGCCAGTTGCTGCCTGGCGTCAGTTTTTCAGCACCAACCAAGGGAAAGAAGGGAAAATAACAGAAACAGACAAGCAAACTTTGTCACGAACTTAAATTAAAGAAGATATGGTCCCTTATCCGATAAAATCAAAAAACTAGAATGCCGCTAAAGGTTGTAGAAGCAGTGACACATGGAGCTATCAAAATGCCTTGTTTCAGCATAGGTTAAAAAAAAAAACAAGATGACTGTGTGTAAACAAAAATTAGACAGAGCTTTAGGTGGCCTACAGCTAATCCCTTCTTTGGATTCTGTAAACGCCAACAACATTCAACTTCTGTGTTCCCGAAACCGATAGGTATAATTCGAGATATCACGAAAGCCATAAATAAATAAATAAAGAGCTAATAAAAATTAATACAACTTCCGACCGTAGAATATCATCATGAGAGAGCCCCTTCAGAGAGGGATTTCATCTTTCATCCTTGAACCCTACGAACTTGTATGTGGTGAATGGATTCCTTACGCCATATTGGTTGTGCTCCACTTTGAACAAGAGTAACATGCTGTCCATCCTCGACAAGCCCCTTACTCTGAAGTATGAAAAATACTTTAAAGCCACTTGAAAAAGCACCTTTGATGGAAGAAGGACGAGTAGAAATTACAGAGATATTACTTACCAACAGTAGCTTGAGAGCTCTGGAGAAGGTTTCCTCTGCATCATTTGAAAATCGCATGTATATGGGCATGACACCGTGATAAAGCGCAAGCCTCTGCTTAATCCTTTCTCTGCCAATCATAAAAGCATGTTGGATCACTACGCGAAGATGCATGATAATAATGACTCATTATAAAACACTCGTGAAACTTAAATCTGGAGAGCCAAAATCACTAGGTAAGATGAACTTAAGAGTTACCAAACATCAAGGTAAACAGTAATGTGTATTTTGCTGTTTGTCTCTGTGCTCTGGATAAGTTATCCTCCATGAAATTAATGTTTTTAGATACTTGATAAGCAGAACACAAGTATTGATGAATACCAAAGAGGACCAAATTAAATAGCATAAAACTTTGCCCAGATGGATTCGTGATCAACAATAACTAGATTGCAAAGTTTCAAAACAGAAGTGAAATTAAATGAGATCTATCAACAGCATTCAAAATAACCGTCTGAGAGTAAATTTGTGAAGTAATACTACCTATGATCCTAATTACAAGACTCTATTGACTTTTTTAGAGAATCATAAGAAAATTCTAAAAAAGTTAATTACATTATTTTAAAACATTAAAATTTATTATTTTTCTTCAATTTATATTGTTTGACTTATGAACTAATATCTAATATAATAAAATACAATATATAATATGATTAAGTCATGTAATTAACTTTTTTTAAGATTTTTCTAGAATTCTTTAAAAAAGTCAATACTGATGATTTAAGACTTGCGCCAAGCGTCTCCATATTGGTTAACTATACAGGACTAACACTTTTAAACTGGACAATCCGGTACAGCACTATGATACTCCGGCTAATACTGTCTCAAATACAGGTCCACGTCTTCTACGTCAAACCTCTTCTCTAAGCACATGATGAGATACTAGTCAAATAGGGAATCAAGAATAACGAGGTGATTGACGGCTTCCCTGATAGTGAATATATTGATCAAGCCCCGAAAATCTACCATTTATTTTCATCATTCATGTATTATTGTATTTTTGCTTCCACAAAAAGATAGCAAAACATGACTAAGGTACATGCCTGGTGCCTAATTGAACCTATTTTTAATAAAAAAATAAAAAATAAAAATCACAAGCAGCTAATACTCACTCATTTGTGAATGCAAAGATTGTCGAATGAGGCCTATAATGGCTCAAGAGAATAGCCATGGATCCAGTTCTGGTAAAAACTATGACAGGATTACTAAGGGTGTTAGACATAATTGTTGCATGGAAAGCAAACATTTCTCCCATATGGCTCTGTCAACACAAAAGAACAAAAATTGATGAGATTTCAAGGGAGCAGAGATCAAAACATAGGAAATTTCAATCTAAAACTAAATATCTAGGTCACAAAGAAAGACTTCTTTCTAAATTTAGCATTTACCTCATGGGAACTTAATTGATTGGAGAGAGCGACACTACTTGAAATACTTGACTCAGTCCTTAGCGCCACTGTATGCATTACTTTTACAGCTTTCAGTGGATATCTGAAGAGTCGTAATTATTTCAATATAAGTTCAGTATCATTATCAAGAAAGTACATCAAATGCAAAGTTCATGGAAAGAGGAAAACATTATATGTAACAACAAACGCCCCTGTTTAATTTTCAAATGGTAAGTGGTTTTGTAGTAGAAACAAAATCCATTTATCAAAAAAAAAAAACGAAGATATTTACTTTCCCACTGTGAAGAAACAAATCATAATAATATAAACCTAGCACAAGCCAGTACTGATATCAATAAAGAGAGAAGACAGATAATGCATAAACACAATTTGGGTCCTCTGCTAGCAGTTTCAATTTCCCATTACAGCAAATCTGTGCCATTAGCTTCCAATTTCGTGCAATTGAGTCCTGTTGCTAACTCCACATTCAACCGAGGACAGAATTTTTACATACTATCAGAGATTTACAAAGTTTTATGAATGTTCAGTTTTAAGCCTCGCAAGTACATTGATTCTAAGCCAAAAGTGTCCGAAAAGAGAAATAACGATTAAATTATTCAAGAAAATCACCAAGTTCTGTGAACATTAAATTCACGAATCTTATAGGCCTGTTGTCCTGACTTAAAAGCCAAACATGACTATGCATTATGTCTTACCAGGCCATACACATTATAACATATGTAGATGAGTCAGAAAAGCAAACTAACTTTCCATGTGCAGTTTCTCCTGAAAGCATGATTCCATCGGAACCTTCCCTTACTGCAATTGCAATGTCTGAAACTTCTGCTCTAGTTGGTGTAGGGTGACCAATCATGCTTTCCAGCATATTGGTGGCCACAATTACTGGCTTTTGCATGCTGTGACACCTTTTAATGATGTCCTCCTGTTTGAAGGAGTGAATGGGACAGAATACAGAATTGATCATACTCTCACCTTTTAGATATCAGTTAAAAGATATATCATCATTTCAGTTGAATGGGCAACAACAACCACGAAGGCAGAAATAGCAGTCCCCTTTATGCAGACTTGATATGGATAAATTATTAAAACAGAGATCAAAACCATATTTAAGATGGAACACATGTCATGTCCATCATCCGGTGTCCCCCAACCATGTTTAGGTAAAATGCCCCTTCTCCATACGACATTTCTAACTCGAAACTCTCAACAACCCAAGTCATCCAGAGAAGTTGTTTGGCCAACTATTTCATGGTTTTGAAATTAAGACTCTCTATTAGATATCAGTCATTTATAGTCAATACATAACTATACGTGCAAAACAATATTAGGTTTTATCTCCCTCTGCAATAAAGGAAGGAGTTCATAATAAACCTAACAATTATAGTCTAGAACTCTCTTTTTCTTTTTACTAGACCATGATGTTCTATTTTATAGTTTAGAAGCGGCAAGAAGAGCTTTCCTCATATTTCATCCACAAGACTAAAACCATATTGCTCAGTGAAATTGTACCAGCACAAATGACAAAATTTATCATTTGTAGATTATCTCGAGAAGAAATTATACTCATAAATTTTAGTGAATTGGCATAGATACGTTGTTAATATATGCATCATGTTCACCTGCAGTAAAGGAACGTCTTCTATTGGAAGTTCCGCCCCAAGGTCTCCACGAGCAACCATGGCCTGTGCAATAAAAGTTAAGTTTAGCAATCAAACTGGATGTTATACAAAAGATAAATATAACGGCACTTTGCTCCATCATATAGCACAACTTCTGACAGCTTTATCCAAGATAAAGGTGTTCGTCTAGCTATAAGCTAGGTCAGACCAATTCAGTATAAACTTTGTGGTAAATCAGTTGAGTTTCAAAACAGTTTGAACAAGATTTTTTTTTTTTGCCACTTAATTACCAACAGGCATTACAGATATGTGATATCCACATCCAAAATTAATGACAAGTAAGAAACTCGCCCCATCTGAAGCTGAAAGTATTGAATGAAGATTTGGTATTGAATCAGCACTTTCAATTTTCACAATCACGTGTATATCAGCATTGCGACCTATAAAAAGCATACAAGAATTCAGTTCACAAAGACTTTATGAAGCAAAACACTCAACCGCTCACATACACACAAATTCAGAGACACAAGCTTAGGAAGGCAAAATACATTTTTGGCAACATACTTTTAAGATAGTTCTTCAACTCATGAACCACTCTAGCGTCCTTCACAAATGAGACAGCATAGAAATCGACCTGATTGTCTACCCCAAACATGATATCTTCCCAGTCCTTTTCTGTGAAGTAAATGCATATGGCAAAGAGCATATAATTGTCAGATGCAATGCTTACCAAAGGAATCCGCAAGTGAAGAACAGAAACCTTATTTAGTGGGAAGTGAAATCAACACAGAAAACTAAACTATACCAGTTATGGAAGGAAGTGTTGCACTTTTTCCGCGGACATTTAAGTGACGCCTTGATTTCAATTCTCCGCCATCAATCACTTCACATTTGACTAAATCTTTCGTCTTCGACTTAACGGCGAGTGACATCATTCCACCTGAAACACAAAACAAGAAATCAAATATTCATAACATTCAACAGCTTACATTTGAAAGAAAGCAACAAATAAATACAGGGAAATGAAAAATATAAAAATTTAATATCAAGTTACAGGGTAATTATATTTGATTTCCATGGAAGGTGGCACTAGCAAGCAGCTAATCTAGTGAATGAAAAAAAATTCAACTAACCGAAAAGCAAGTACTGCAGCAACAACCATGTGCAGATTGGACAATATCGATGTAACTAGTTGGTTCAATAGAATCCAAACGATGGCCATTTATAAATCTTGACCAATATCTGAACCACATAATATATGATCCCCCGGAGGGGGGGGGGACTTGGTGAGAAAGGGATCGGATGGAAATAAGTGGTTTTCGAGAGGTTCAACTATAATTACAAATCAACATCAATAACTTTCAGTATCAAGGAACTAAAATTGAGGAATTTTCCCGTAAATACTGTTCCAGATTTAAGCACAAGAAACTCAGTTATTAGAGTCAAGAAAAACAGGATTTCCCTCAAGCAAAACTTGTGGTCTGCTTCAAAGTATGAACAAGGTATCCATACTTACCATCAACCAGTAGTATATCTCCAGCCTCCACATCATTCACAAAATCATCATAATTTACACTAACTGTGTCATTTGTGCTGATCCCTCTTTTAATAGTGAAATTGAATTCTTGGCCCTCTTGTAGTAAAATTGGTTGAGGAACATCCCCACTTCTAACTTCAGGACCCTGTGAAGAAAATTCATTTGCAGATATGATGGAACTTGTAACTTCACAATTTATATGCAAGGTACAAGAAATCTAAAAGCATTGAGCAGATTATGTAAAGGAAAGTATATTGTATGACCTGAAAATGTTAGGCAAGTTAGACCCCAAGTATTCAAGCACTATTCATATAAACGCAAGTGAAGTGCAAAAACTAATTTAAGAAGGCAGGCAACATGGAACTGCTCTCAATCAGGAATTTCATTTTTTAACAGTCAAATTTTAAATTATAAGACAAATTAAGAGTGTCATTCATAAGAGTGATTCACCAAACAATGAGATGACAATCAGCATTGAACAGTTTTGGCCCACTTCTGATGGATGAAACACTAGATAGAGAGAGTCCAAAATTCTAAAAGAATATTATTACCTTGGTGTCAAGCATTACAGCTATAACCTTGTCTTCAAATTGAGCATTGTATTCTTTTACCAAATCAATGGTTTTCTGGTGCGATGAATGGTCTCCATGTGACATATTTAAGCGTGCCACATTCATTCCAGCTTCAGCCAGTTTCCATATCATTTCACGTGAGCTGGTAGAAGGGCCTATCGTACAAACAATCTTAGTTTTTCTGAGTGAAATTAAATTTGCCTCTTCCAGGCCTGAACCAAAGCTACTAGGCTTCAGCTCAAATGAAGAATTTATCTGTCCTTCCACATCAGAAAGAGAGCACATGCACAGAATCCAGATTAGACATTGCAAAACGTTGAAACTATACTTGCAAGTGGAAATTTGAAAGGTTCAATGTATCTTTCCAGATAAGCAACTGCAAAAATTCCCCATACACAATTTTTTATGAATTTATCAACTTTGCAGACACCATTTTGAGCATTAGAAAAACATTTCAAAAACCACAGAAGTTTCAAGTTTGTATGCCCCAAGCATGAGTATCGGACACTCCTCAAATTAAGGTGGAGAGAAGTTCCTGAAAAACACCCAACGTCCAAAATTTGTGCTGATTCAGTGCTTTACACATTTCACAACAACTGTGTTCGGTCCCGAAGATTACTCCGCCTTGTGTTCTATGAACAAGGGAATTTAAAAATAAATATAGAAATCTACTAGTTTTGGGCTATGTCACGCCAAAACTTCAAGATTGGTGCTGCATTTGTGTTAAACAAGGGTGAAGCAGAGACACTCAATTTGATAAGAAGTACTCATAACGGTTAATCAGATTATATAACTGACACTCATATGGATGCTGTTTTAACATTTATGAAGTTATAAACGCACCGGAAACATCTTTCATACATATTTAGTTTATTTAAACCTTTGATATCGATACTTGAGTATCTATTTAATAATTTTAGTTTTAAGCACAAATGTCTTCCATCTATTTGTATTTCTCCGTTGTTGTCGTTTCGAGACCATGCTTTGTGTCTGTCAGATGCTCATCGATAGTTTGGGGATAGAGGTAGAGCATTAAAAAAAATACTATTTGGTTAATCAAGTGAAACTCTTGCCCGGTCTTGTTCATTACTCAATATGAGAAATTTGATATATTACGTGACAAGGACCTCACCTCGATCGTCAAAAATGAAAAACAACACACAGAGAGCATCCACGACAAAAAATGACAAAAACCTATGCACATAATTAGAAGCAGATTTAAACTTACAACGGTCGCATAACCATTGGTAGATATGATTTCGCTATTCTGGTTATGCCCGACGATCTTCATCGAGGGAACGGCGGAAGCTTGCCGCCGGATGTTTTTTCTCCTGAGATTAGAATCAAATACAAGCTGGCTCAGATATCTTGAAGAGCAGAGATCAGAATGCCTAGTGGAGTCCGACTTCAACATGGAGAATCCAGATGGAAGATTAGAGGTTGCCATCGCCGAGAGTTGAGAGGAAGACACAGAAATTGAGAGAACGGAAATGTCAGGAAAACAGAGCGAGGCAGAGAATAGAAGGGAGACAAGATCCAGAAGGGGCCACAGCGCGCGTTCTGTGGTTAACTGAGAGTGAGCGCTTGGACGAGAGGAAATATCGTTAGCTCTTTCTCTATGCTTGTCACTTGTCAGTTTCATTTCATATTCTCGCGGAAATATTCTAAATTTTTTTGTGATAAATATTATTTTCTTTTAACAATGTAATCAATCTTCTTATGTAGTAGTCACGTCATTTTCTCTCTTTTATTTAAATACTAGTAATTTGTAAAAAAAAATTATGGGTGGGTTAGTTAGTTGGTAAGAAAAAATGTGTGATTTGGGCTCTCGTGTTTGTCACGAGCTAGTCATGGCAGTTAGTTTTGTGGGGCTAGGTATTGGCAAAAAAAAAACAAAAGTTTTGTGGGGCTAGGTGAGTGTCAGAGATCTCTTTTCAGTTATTATTGTTGATTGCTGGATGAGCTTTTTTTAGTTCTAGTTTTGTTTGAAGTAAAAAGGGTACACTACTACACTTCACTTACAAAGAAAATTGACGGAGTCAGCTTCTTTTTATGGCTTTTTTTCTATGGTCTTTCTATGACCTATAATTTGGGATAGCTCCTAAATATTTTTTTTGTATGATTTTTTTATAACTAAATTATAAATAAAATGAGTAATATTTTGATATATTATGGCGAAAACAGATCTGTTTTCAATTTTTTATGATTTTTTAAAAATTTACATGTAAAAAAATATAAAATTATTTTTTAATTTAGAGTTTTAACTTTGAAAAATCATAAAAAATTGAAAACAGATCCGTTTTTCGTCCATAATATATCAAAATGTCACTTTTATATAGAATCTAGTCATAAAAGAATCACAAAAAAAAAATATTAGAAACTCTCTAAATTAAAGAAAATAAAAAAAAAATGGAGAGAAAAGCAATGAAGAGGAGTGCCTCCCTAGCCTCTCACACCTATCTGTTGATTAACTGAAGAGAGAGAGAGAGACGTGCTGGTAGGGAAGAGATGGAAGAAGGGCACAACAAGCAGAGAGAGGGAGAGTTTTGGAAAAGTTTCTCTAAAGGCTGTTTGGTATTTTTTTTTTTAGGTAATTTTAAGAGTTAAATTTAAAAAAATTGAAGCAGTGGGATTATAAAATTTTAATAAAAAAAATATAATATAAAAAGTATGAAAAAATAATTTTAAATTTTAAATTCTATTTTTTTATTTTTTAAAATTTAATTTATAAAATTTTTTCATCCCCTCTCACTTTAAATCGCTCGTATCAAACAAATTGTAAAGAGAGAGAAAGAGAGTAATTAATGATTTCACCTACGACCAAAAGGAGTAATTAATGAGCCAATATTTTGTAAAAAAGTTAAAATAATACATAAGGACAGGTGATTTGTGGATTACACATAGGACTCTATTGTTGAGTTAAAATCAAATGAAATGACAGGTAGTAAAATAAAATGATTAAATTATAAAATTATATTTTGAGATATATAACTTAATTTATAATATGTTGAAATGAAAGACCTAATTTAAGATTTGAATTATGATTCAATTACTTTTGCAAGAATTTTCCTTTATTTATTGTGAGATTTTTTTTGATAATTTTTACATTCCTTCCTTTCAACATTATTATGAATTGCCTCAAAATTAATTGTATTAAACAAATCAAATAACATAATCAATGGTATATAATATTATAAACTTAAACTATAAACTCCCTCGGTCCCATAAAGTCATTTTTAGAAAAATTCTTTGTAATAAAAGTTACTTTGAGAGTAATTAATTTTTATTTGTCAAGCCCATGCAATTAGTATTTGAATATGGTTTCTTGTAATTTTCTTTGTCCTTCAGAACTTGATTTAATATATGCAAAGTTTTTCTTTGAAAAAAATCTAATTTAAGATAGATTTAATAAGTTAATCACCATTATAGGAAAAAAAAGTAAATTATCGTTTTTTTGGTTATGATAAATTATAGTTAAGGCGTCTTATATTATCGAGAGGAGGGAGTAATGCTTAAACTAGAAGTGACTGCATTTATAGTCATAAACTCGTACATTTAATTGTCAACCTTTTTAATAAAACTATTTTTAATCAAAAGCAATGCCCCATTATCTCTTTCGAATCAATATCAATCAATTAATATTGATATAAATATTTGTAAATATAAAATTTAGCGGTCCTGGTTGTAAGTCGTGATGTTCTCACATATAGTCAACTTCTGGCCCCAATATATGACAATGCAACATAATTATAAGCGTCTAGTTTCAACTATTCACACTTTCTCAACCCAAAAAAGAAAAATTATGAAGTTAACTTTTCTATAAATTTATATATAACTTGTCTGTTCAATTTTTTACTTTATGTTTAGATAATTTAATTAATTTATTAATTTTTAACCTTATGTTTGGATGGAGAGAAAATTAAAGAAGAAAATTTTAAAAATAATAAAT
This sequence comes from Acacia concinna, assembly GCA_037177275.1. Taxonomy (NCBI): domain Eukaryota; kingdom Viridiplantae; phylum Streptophyta; class Magnoliopsida; order Fabales; family Fabaceae; genus Acacia; species Acacia concinna. The sequence goes on along the minus strand of JBAGKO010000004.1, from coordinate 17,753,126 downwards.
TTTTTATTTTTTATAAAATTTTTTAAATATAAAATTTATTTTCCCCCCATTTTTTTTAGTTTTCTACCTATTCCAACATAGCCTAAAGTATTAATCACATACACACACCAACTCATTATTACTCTTCTAGTATAGTCCTCTAGTATAGTTCTACGTATAAGGTAAAGAGAAAATAGTTTTTTGTTTCATTTATGAGGCACTTTATTAAAATTTTAATATAGATGTATAAATTTACTTTTAATTTATTATTGTGTTGACTTTGTTTTTATTTGTGTTATATACATTAAATAATGGTAAAGTTAAAAAATTGTTAAATTTTTTAACAGAGTTAATGAGATTTATGGTATTTTTTTTACTTTGTGTAAAAAATATTAAAAATATCCTATATACAAGATTAAAGGAATTGATGAGAAAATTCCATACACACTACGCACTCATGAAGAGTGTGGAGTGTGGGTGTGTGTGTATTATTAGAAAATTGGAAGCATAAACTATTTTGAAGTATGACTATAAGTTTCTGGAAGAAGTCATACTTCCCAAAATTTTCAAAGTTGAACATTTTTAGACTTGTACAGAACTTTATACTTGCTAGGTGAATGATTGAGTTACTGTTTCTAGAGGGTTCTATTGCCTTCTAACTGGTCCATACCCCTCTATGCTCTCTTCTTTATAAACCCTCACATTCTTCAGCATAAGGCACTCGCAACTCATCAAAGAAAAGCAATTTCCAAAGCACAAATTTCATCTCATCAAAAAGCAGTTGAAGGACTTTGATCAAGTCAAGATGGCCGGTCTAGTGAAGTTGGCTTGTGCGGTGGTGATGTGCGTGGCTCTGGTGGGTGCACCATTGGCTGAAGCCATCACCTGTGGGCAAGTCACCTCCAGCGCAGCCCCTTGCCTATCTTACCTCCAGAAGGGTGGCGCTCCTCCCCCTGCCTGCTGTAACGGCATCAGGTCCCTCGTTGGGGCGGCTCGCAGCACCGCTGACAAGAAAACCGTCTGCAACTGCCTCAAGTCAATCGCCAGTCAAGTCCCCGGCTACAATGATAAGAACGCTCAGGCCCTTCCTGGTCTGTGCAAGGTCAACGTCCCCTACAAGATCAGCACCTCCACTAACTGTGCCAGGTATATATATATATATATATATATGTTTCTCATTTGGATTTTACATTTAAAAGCTTAGACTAATATATATATTATAGTAAAGTTAGTTATTGTACAAATATTTGTTGTTTTTTTTTAAGACGTTCTCTTTAATCATTTGCAAGGTAAACCATCGAACATGTAAACTTTTTTTAAATATGTGTAATTAATATTGATAGTTTGAGAAAAAACGTTAAAAATAAAGTAGATTTAAATTTTACATTTAAAAAGTAAATTTCCAGCTTTTTTTTTTATAAATTGGTTAGTGTTTATACTTGAAATACATACGAAGTTACAGACATTTTCTAACCATGAGTATCTAAATAGGAAAAAAAAAAGCCTAATCCCAGCTAATTTCTATGAGAGAAGTTTTGATTGAAAACAATTTAGATACATACAAGAACACAAACGTACCAACTGTTCGACACTTTTGACTCTCATCCATGCGTGAGCCTTGACAGGTGACGGTACAGTTGGGACAACAAGTGGTAATTAATTACTCATTTTGTCTTAATTATAAAATTAAATTGAATCTTTTAAAAAATTTTAAAAAAATTAATTACATTATTTAAAAGTATTAAAATTTATCGTTTTTCTTCAAACTATTTTATTTGACTTATGGATTAATACATAGTATAATAAAAATATAACATATGATTAAATTACTTATTTTACTTTTTTAACTTTTTTAAAATAAGTCAACTAAGTCTTAGGATGGGAGGTAGTAATAATTTGTAAGTTAGAGATTTAATTTGTTTATAATTACTGGAACTAACTTGCTTAATTAATCTCCCTGGTGATTGCAGCATCAAGTTCTAAATGTCACATGGGATGATGATGAGAATATGAGACAATAATAAAGGAGGACGACTTTTATGATCTATAGTGCTCAAGCTTATATGAGCCTAGTTTTTAGTTGTGTCCCCATGAATGATTCCATATGTTTGATTTAATCAGGTCATGTTCTAGTTCTAGTTTCTATTTGTGATCAATATATGGACCGCTTTGGTTGTTTCGTGTATTAATCACATATTAATTTATACTTTATCGTACTTTGATAGTATGTTCAATTCGTTTCTTTTCCTACCTATTAATTAATGAATTATATGATCGTGATCTATGAGTGCTCGTACACCCACCTATATCGGCCATAATTAATTACTGCAATCTGATATGCGAACTAGATTGGATGGATCAGTCTGAAAATGAACTACACATGACAAGTTACAGAATTTATCACTATTAGCCACAAACCTAACTTAAAAGTATAACAAGTGAATCAGTTTTGCTTTTGATATAACATTTGGTCTCAACTTAGCCTTCATCTTAAACCAGACGAGGGACATCAATTATGTGGATAAAAAAACGGTTGAAATTTGTTAAAGGAAATAAATATGCAAAAAAAAAAAAAAAAAATCGAAAACACATTTATTTATGGAGAGAGTTAGCGTAAGAAAAAGAATGAGCAAATATTTAATTAATACAGTGAGACTAAATTATATAAAAAAATTATAGACCGGGTTATGGATGTTTTTTAATAAATAAGAACAAATAATTCCTTACAACATTCTCGTATCTATATAGAACTAGACAAAGTACAAAGTTAGCTTTTCGACGAACATTGTTTAAGCTGTAATAAGCTCCATGTTTTAGTTTTGACATTGCAAATGAAAATTGTCTTATTAGTTTTAGATAAGATTTAATCATGCTTTGACTACGTACGAAGAAGAGATTAAAATACACTAACTTGAAATTAACCATGCCCATGATACTATTTGTTGGATTGTTCTTAGTTCAGTTTTGAATGGGGCATGAATGTAAATAGAAAAGTGTATGGGATAAATATATGTAATATATACCCTTTTATATGTCAAGTGGGGTTTACTGGTTTAGTTACTTAACCATAGTTACTTAACCAAAAGGCAAATTGTGGAGATAGGCTATGGGTTACTTGTATTGTTTGTCATGTGATTCTACTTCGCATGGACATCATATTAAATAACTCATATGCCCCCTCTTGTCTCTAATATAAAAGTTAGCTGGGATCATAATAGAATTGTGTGATTCTGTCCAAAACATAAGATCCTAGTCCATTTTGTTTCTATATTTATTATTTTTACCTAAACTAATTTATTTGATTGGTAAACTATTACTCTATTCAGTTATTAATACATACTTATAGAGTTAGACACAATTCTTATATTTGTCAATCTTTTCCTATTTTATTCTTATTTATACTCCCTGAATAATAATTAAGCAGGAGAGAGAATGAGAAAATTAAGAAAGATAATTAAAGTGTTTTAGAAAATATATGTCTTATTAATTAAACTAATTTTTTAATCTAATTAAATTAAGTAAATATGTCTTATAAGTATATTAGGTAAATAATGGACTCACTACTAGTTTCTGGTGGGACTCGTGGACACCTTTCACTTCTACTCTTATTTCCTATGTTCAACTGGGTAGTGTTATTAATGTCAATGATAAAGTCCATGATCATTTAAACTCGAAGGGTAGATGGAATATCCAGAGATGGAGGGGTGATTACAAAACTTTCCAAGATAAAGCCTCCTACAAATGAGGCCCCTGACAAGTTTGCATGGAGGAGTGTAAAAGACGAGCAATCCTCAATCATATCTACTTATAAGTATCTATCTAGGAGAGAAGATATCAAATCTCACATAATATGGGAGAATCTTTGGAAATGGCGAGTTCCATAAAAGATCAAGTTCTTTATGTGGTAGCTAGGTCACTCATGAAAGACTTATGACAAACTCCCTCAGGCTCAAGATATGTCTTTCACATGCAAAAAATTGCCCTTTTTAATGCCAACATGAGGTGACTATCAGTCATATCCTTCGAGACTGTGAAAAAGTGAGAGAGGTATGTCTTCATATTTTAAATCCTAATATTTCCTCTAGATTCTTCTATGGCAATTTGCAGGTATGGATGAGGTGGAACTCTAAACACTTCCTAGGTTGCGACCGTTTCAATTCCTATACTTGGGGAAGAGTTTTAGCTTGGTATGCTGGTTGCTGTAGATTGCTAGGTGCAAATTTGTGTTTGAAGGAACAATCACAACAAGTAATGACATTCCGCACTAGCTAACTCAGTGTCTCTTAGAAAGTACCTCGATGCAGCAGCTTAGGCATAAGGTCTTCCAGCTTTAACATCATTAGGACCAATGTTGGTCTCCTCCCCTTGATGATACAATTTGCAATGATGTGGATGGCTCAGTTAGACAAGATCAAAGGGAAGCTAGTGATGGAGTCTTAAAAGACACTTGTTGCACTTGGTTGATAGGTTTCTAGAAGGCTATCGGCATTAGATCGATCACAGAAGTAGAGTTACATGCTATCAACATAGGCCTTGAGGTTGCCAAACATCTAGGACTAAAGAAAATTCATGTATACTCAGATTCACTAGATGCTATTTACATTCTCATGAGTGACTCAGCAATTGACCATCCTCTCAGAAACTTAGTGATAAAGACAAGAGATCTTCTCTTCAATACTTCGCAAGTTAAACTTCAACATGCTCACATAGACACTCTTCGATGTGCAGATTACATGGCTCGAGAAGGTCATAGTGATGATTTTCAGACAAATCTTTGGACTCAACCTCCGCATGGTTGTGTTAGAATTTTGCAAGAAGACAAGAGGATGAATAACGCCTGTTTGTGCCCTGTATGAGGCTCACCTAGGTGTTGTTTCACCTTCCAAACTTCGGCTTGCCTTTGTATTAAAAAAATAAAAAAGATAAATAGGTATGATATTAAAGAGTGAAGTGAATATATATAATTTAAGGTTGAACATGGATATTTTAGAGAGATCAAATCGCATATGTTATAATTAACTAATTTATTTCATTTTCTTAATATTTATGTAGGTCTTAAGCCACCACAGGCTAGAAAACAAAGGATCCTCAAATAGGGAGAAAGAATCCAAGCATTAAAATCTTGACGTTCAAATCTCCTAATGGCTTGTTTGGTACACAGCTGGTTTTGATGGAAATGGATATGGAGATGGAGATGGAGATAGATATGGGGTTTATAAGTATGTTTGGTATGTCTTGGAAATCAGGTGTGATTTTTATGTAAAAAGACCAAAATACCCTTTTAATTGACCTTTCATGAAAAAAAATCCATTAAACACAACCACCATATATCCAGTGACCACCAACTATTCAAGCCACCATCACCTTCACTTAAAAAAAGAAATATTGATACAATAAACTCAGCCTATCAAATCAAACCCATAAATATCTCTCATGTCTAAAATCATATGAAAGATCAAAGATTTAGGAGTGGATGGTAGAGGAATCGAAGGTAGAGAAGAAGTAAATGTCCATATCAGAATGTTCAAGATCCATTGATCTTGTTGCAAGTGATTATAATGGAGTTGTAGAAGTCGAAGACGATGGTGAAAAGTGGAGGATGAGATCTGTTGTTTTCAATAATAATGACGAGAAGGCTTCTCGCACTAATTTTCGTTTTGAGTAGGTTGCTATTTCCAATGGAGGATATGATCTGCTATCTCATTCTCCCTCTTCGATGTACAAACTTCATCACCTTCGTCTATTGTTAATTCTTAGGTTACGTAGGAGAAGGATGGAAGCTTTTGAACCTCCAAAGTTGAAAGCTTTGCTATGGTCTTCAATATGTGAGGGACTTGCAGGAGATTGCCACTATTGATAGCTAGAGGTCAACCTTAGATACTGCCAAAAGTTGTTGCTGTCGCAGGGAGATTGAGGTCAGTGATGCTTGATGTATATGGGTTTGAGATGAAAGATGAGAGAGGGACAAAAGTAGAATTCTATAGAGTTTTTAAGAATTCTATGGGTTATGTGATGGAAGCCAAATCCAACAATTTTGATGGAATTGGCTTCCATGCTGTCAAAAGTGTACGAAACATGTCAAACACATGGAATTCAATTCCATTTCCATATCCATGTCTCTAATTTTAGTGTACCAAATGGGGCATAAGATATAGCTTCTCTCAAGTTCTTACTCTCTATCTCTATAAGGTAGTTTTTTTTTTGAATGAGCTTGTCTTTTTTTGTTGTTGGGAGAGATATATTTTTCATGAATATAAACCAATACATAAATAGGTCAAGGATAAAAGACAACACAGATGAAAAACATAAAGAGAGTACAAATAAAAGGCCAAAGCCTAAACCATAAAACCTTAAGCCCAAATAACACCATCACAACAAACCCTAACCCTAGGTTAAAGATAAAGGGCCCTTGTCTTTGTTGGAGCCCTTGTTGGAGACACAAAGAACCATTAGTAATCATGTCGGAAGTAAGGGATGGCAATTCAAATAACCATCCCATTGGTCTCATCCCTTTTGATCTACTATTTGATACTAAGAGAACATAAATCCAATTTCCATGCAACCATTATTACATAGAGAGAAGAACCAATATCAACAATGGTGGCACAATAGCCCCAGAAACTCCTACTAACACCACCAAAACCATCCCAACCTAAAGCTGCTATATCTATGAGCATCATCCAAAAAACAAAACCAACAAACCCTGATCACATAATATGAGGAAAGAAACCATATTATATCTATAGTAATAAGGAGAGAAGGAATAACCTGAGAAGGATCTTCATATCTACAACCTTTCATCCACCCTATAGGCGTTGACGATCTAAAAGTCACTGGGTTCTTGAGCCTTCGATTTATCGTCCTCATCATAGTCTTCGTCTTACCCCCCATCATTAATCTAGTCCATATTTTCTTAAACTCCATCCCACAAATTAGAGTGACCATTAACATATTCAAAAAAAGAAAAAAGTCTATGTCCTAAAAGAACAAAACCCCTACTTGAATATCATTCTCTCTGGCCGGCTTGCATAGGAGAGAGAGGCGTTAAAACCCCGAGTATGGTTGCACAAAATCCCTCACATAAAAGGAACTAAAACTCTCACCTAGAGAGAGAGATAGATAGAGAGAAAGTCCTATGAGAACTAAATCGATTTGAATGGCATTGTCTCTTTTTATAAGGTCCTATTAAACTTTGTCTGAATAATAAATGTACTTTTACCGATTTTCCCTCATTCCCTCAAAAATTATTTACCACATATTCTCTTTCTTTATTTTTGCATCATTACTCTTTCTTTCTTACTCATTTATAAATAAGGGCATAGTTGGAAAAAAATTATACTTCCTACATATCTATCACTTGTAATTAATTTTAACTAAATGACCTCATATATAGGGGTGGGGGGAGTATTGTCAAGGTTCTAACACAATTGGTGTTCTTTGCCTTCTTCATCATTAGAATTTAGAAGTTGCCCATCTGAATAGGGGCTTTTATTAGCCCATTTTCATTTACCACTCCAACCCAACCCCTCAAATAAGGGTATTAATGGTTCTGGCTAGGCCTATTTTGATCCTAGCTTAATGCTCAAACTGATTCCAGCTCATTTTGGTAAGGAAATTTTTTTATATGTTAAAAACATATAATTAGTTTATCCAAAATAAATTTCCCTATACTTATCTTGACGAACCAATGGGTGATCAACAATGCCTATGGCCTAGGCATGTGACCTCCATATTGGTGGAGTTAGTATAATAATTTGTAGTGATAGGGCTTGTGTTCACGAGGTTTTTTATCTAAAAGAAAAATATATTTCTTGCAAAAAAAAAACTTGTAAAAAGGTCAATGGCCTTATAGCCAAGTGACTTATAAGTGCCTTGTAAAAAGTCATAGATTCAATATCACTTATACTATTAGGTTATTAGTACCCTTTAAATCTAAAAAATGCTTTATGGTCTCTTATTGCCCAAGCAATTAATAGGGATAATTTGAAAAAAAAAATAAATTTAATAGACAAAATAAATTAATGTATTGTATTTAAGACTAAAATAAACATTTATTTTGGACAATATTTATACTAAGAATTGAAAGGAATAGTTGCCTCCTCGCATATTGCATGCAGAAGTTGCTACTAATGTTGCCTTCGATTTTAAGGACAACTTAAGAGTACATAACAAAAATCAAATAGACGTATGGCACATTAGACCTTAATTATGCCATCTATGATACCATGTAAACATGACAATATGTGCTTTCTTTAGTCATTTTTGTTGAAGTTTTTGTGAAAGAGCATTATCATTGTGAAAAAGCTTAAAAAAGAGCAACTGTAAAGAGTTTAAAAAAGAGCAATGTCCCATAAACGTGACAACAAAATTTAAAAAGAATGCATATAAAAGTTATAAGAAGATGCAAAACAAAGTACATGATATAAGCGATTAATATCTCACACTATCTATAATATTAATCCATTTACTTTTCCTTTTAGATCATCTCAATCAATTTGAATTTATCATAATCAAATATGAATCTTAAACTATTACAATTTAATTCCTCTAATAAAATTGTGTATGCAATTCTAATATAATTATTTTTTGGGTGTTATAGCAAGTATTACAAGTGCAATACTACGAGACATTAGTTTTTTTTACCCCATGTACATATATATTAAAGATTTAAGCACAATCCTACAAGATGTAAATTATTTGCCAAAATACCACACTTAAAATCGTTTAGGCCAAGGTAAAGTTTAAAATAACATATAACTTGTAACATCCCAATTTTCTGGGTAAATTCTTGAAGTAATAATAAGAATAAAATCTTATTATTTTATGTGAAATTTTGGGGGTAAATTGCAAAGAATGAATTTATAGCTGAAAATTTATTAGTATAAGCTTAAATTCAGAGAAATTCTAGATAAAATAGTAAACGATGGAATTAAGGATTAAGA
>JBAGKO010000004.1:17721095-17731447 GCA_037177275.1 Acacia concinna | reverse complement strand
ATTTCTTCATTGATCTAGTTCCGGTTTGATTTTGATTTAACTAAGGGTGGAAATAGGCCAAATGGCCTATAGGGGCTTGTAGCCTAACTTATTTGAATTTAATAGTAGGCTCAGGCTTGTTAATATGCCTGTTTTCTTTAAAATGCCAAGCTCAGGCCTATGGATATGCCTATTAAGCCTATCAGGCCGGCCTGACCCTATTATAAATATAAAATATTATAAAAAATATGTAAAAAATAAATAGTTAATATAGCAATATAATTTTTATGTTTGTGATATAATTATCATTATGAAATATTTATTGTATGATAAATAGATTTTAACATGTAATTAGATGTGTAATAAGAATTTAGTAAAATTATGATTTACAAGAGTAAAAGAAATTAGTATTAAAAATATATTATAAATAAAATAATTATAAGAAAAAGTAAAAAAAAAGTAATAAAAGATAATGTGTCAAAAAATAAAAATAAAAGATAAAAAATATGAAATTTTGAAAAATAAAATACAATGTAATTAAAAAATAAATATTAAAAAAAAGATAACAAACTTTCAGGACAGGGCTATTAATAGGTCAGGCTCAAGCCTGCTTGTCGTAAAACAGGCTTAACCTGTTAAAGACAAAGCCTGGCCTAATCTATTCTCACCCTTAAATCTAATTTATTAATTTTTGACCTAATATATTAATAAATAGTGCGATAAATATTGTACCCAGTAATTGACTCAATTAGTAAAAGAAAAAAAAAATAGTGTGATAAATACTAAGGAGGAGAGAGAAAGCACGACTCAGATTCTCAATCAAGCGCCTACCCTTTTTAGCGCATCTTTCTTGGGCCCAATTTTTGTTTTTTTGTTTTGGCTTTCTGATTTACTATAAATTCCAATGAATTTTGCAACTGAAGAGCAGCCCCAAGTAAGAGACGACCACAAGTTGACTCATTCTCACTGCCCCACCACAACCCCGCCGTTGCCGCTTTCCGCTTTTCCAATCGCCGTCACGTGGGAGAGTCCGAATCATCACACACAACCCCCCAACGTGACCTGATACCCTCTCTTCTCTTTCCCTCCCTCCCAAGGGCATACTAGCCCTAGCTTAGTTTCCTTCCCCTTCTTGCCTTCTCTTCTCTTTGCTCCACCAATCGCATGGATTCTTCACTCCTTATGTCTTCACCTCATCCTTCGTCGTCTCTGGCGATTTCTTCTTCTTCTTCTTCGTCTCTGTTCAACGCCATCAGTTTTCAGAATCTGACCTTTAATGAGCCTCGCTCTGAAATCTGCGCCCCGAAGTGTGTGGTAAATTCAATTAGCCGCCTGCATTTGTTATCGTGTTCTTTTCACACGGTTACACACACATTTCTTAGAAGCACGGGCATTGTAATTTGTAATTTGGAGGGAAAATGATTGGAGTTGTCACGCTATCTCTCTCCCCCCTTTCAATGACCCTGCAATTCACTTTTTCTCGTTATGCAAAATGATATTTTTCGCATCAATATTTATGTTCTGACAAAAAAGTATCAATATTTATGTATTTTCCCTTTCGCTTGCTCTTTTATTTAGTTTTTTCCTTACAGACATAATGGGTCCGAGGGCAATATTATGTGTACTTGGTGTAATGATTGTTGGTCGTCTTTCTTTTTTTTCTCTTTTGTTTTTTTTTCCTGTTTAGAGATGTGACCTCCCTGAGCCATCCAGTTCTTTGAATGGGAAGGCAATCATCCCCGTTCTGAACGGTCGGACGCTGCCCAAGTTATTGGAATCAACAAGAATGGAGAGAACTGTGAATGGAAACAGCAACAAGTTGAAATTATTCTCTGGCACCGCCAATCCTGCACTTTCCCAGGTGCTTCCACTAATATCCATGTTTAACCCCTATTGAGTTGTTATGCATGGTTCAATTTTTACCTTCACTCTTGGTTACAGAATAGAAAAGCTCTCCTTTTCCCTCTCTACAAGTATCTGTTATTGCCATTTGCTATGTTACTCTGTATTTCTGTTTATTATTACTGTACTTGTGGCTGCAGGGAAGCTAATTTATTGAGTTAATCATAGGTTTTCTTTTATTAAAAAAACTGTTGATACTACGAAATAAGCATTTTAAGTTATCATGTAATCTCAACAACGTACATATTTTTCTCCTAAAATTGATTGGTATACTCTTAACACTTTGTGTCTCTCTACATTTAAGAATCTGGGCAACTGTTAAACATTTCAGGCTTTTGTCGCGACAATGAAGTGTGTGTGTTACAAACCAAATTTGCAGTTAATTTGCTGGGTGTTGCTTCTGAGTTTTAATTATTAACAACTCTGTTCTACTTCAACTAGGAAATTGCTTGCGGTATGGGATTGGAACTAGGGAAGATATGCATTAAGCGATTTGCTGACGGAGAAGTCTACGTCCAATTACAAGAGAGTGTTAGAGGATGCGACGTATATCTCATACAGCCAACATGTCCTCCTGCAAATGAGAATCTCATGGAGCTGCAGATAATGATTGATGCTTGTCGTAGAGCATCTGCCAAAAATATTACTGCTGTGATCCCATATTTTGGATATGCCAGAGCTGATAGAAAGGTAAGTATCTCCATATGACTGATGTATGTTAATATTTGGAAATTAATCTTGTTGGTCCATGAAGCATCCAAGTAGCCATTCAATGTCTTTCCTTTTCTTAGTTTAATTTCAATGGAGAAAAGATCAATGGTCATTACTGTCTTATTGAGATACTGCTACAGTCTTAGAAATTAATGTGTATGGTCTATGAAGTAGATGTTACACTATTTCCTTGATGCTGACACTGATGGGCTTATAAGCTGTGACAGGGAGTTTGATAATTTTTCTACTCCCTTTTCAGACACAAGGGCGAGAATCCATTGCAGCCAAACTTGTTGCAAACCTTATTACAAAAGCTGGGGCTGATCGTGTTCTTGCTTGTGACCTTCACTCTGGGCAGTCCATGGGTTACTTTGATATTCCTGTGGACCATGTACAGTGTCAAGTAAGTGAATCTGAATGGCTGTAGTTCATCTCTTAACAATTACAGATGTACTAATATTTTTGTTTTGGTTAGCCTGTGATTCTTGATTATCTAGCCAGCAAGATGACAGGTTCTACTGACTTGGTGGTGGTTTCACCTGATGTTGGGGGTGTTGCAAGGGCCCGTGCTTTTGCAAAAAAATTATCTGACGCACCCTTAGTAATTGTAGACAAAAGGCGTCATGGACACAACTTAGCTGAGGTAATGACCTGAAGAATTTGTGGATTCTAAGCTCTAACATGTTTTTTTCCCTTTTGACAATACATTATTGAAACTTTGGACTGAGATTTGTTGGTAAACATGTATTAGCTGTGTTATGTTGGAGAATTATCACAACCCCCTCTTTGATGTTTAAGATACTTCTGATCTTTATACATGTGTTTCATTACTCTTTCATTTTGCATGTTCCACGCAGGTGATGAATCTGATTGGTGATGTAAAAGGAAAAATTGCAGTTATGGTGGATGATATGATTGATACAGCAGGTGACGAACCTGATTTAGTGCATTGTTGAATTAACTCTTATACTAATCACTTGATAAGTAAAAATATTACTAGCATTAAAACATAGTAGGTGTAACTTGGCTTCCCTTCTTGAGAGGCATTTATGTTGTTCCTTCTTTGCTGCTAGAGGAAACTTGATATAGTAGTGTGATTTTTCATTGGCATTTATTGACATGTGCTTAATTGTTCACCCTGATGGACATCAGGGACCATTGCTAAAGGCGCAGCGCTATTACATGAGGAGGGAGCCAGAGAAGTGTATGCATGCTGCTCTCATGCTGTTTTCAGGTATCTTTATCCTTTTCCGTCATAAATATTTTCGTGCTGTTCTGCTACTGCATGGTATGATTAATCGTTTGGCTCAACTGATACTAAGGGGCTGTTTGGTACGAGGAATTTGGAGGAAAAGGGAAGAGGGGGGGAATTTTTGTAGGTTGGATTTAAAAAATTGAAGAGGGGTTATAAAATTTTAACAAAAATCCTGGGGAGTCAATAGCATATTTTTATCCAGGTCTTTTGAAAAAAAGGATTAGGTTATTTTGGTATATACATTCAACCAACCTCAATCCTTTTACCGATTAACTTCTCAGAAGATTTTACAAAACCCTTACAACTTACCCTATGTTTGGATGGGAAGAAAGAAGAGAAAAATGAGTACTTAGTTTAAAAACTTCTATAAATAGTAAAGAAATTTACTATTGTTGGAAGTTTTTTCCTGTAATTTTCTTTCTCCTTGATTTTCTCTCAATCCATCTAAACATAAGGTTTTCTACAACTTTTTAGAAATGTATTAGCTGATAAATTATTAGTTCTAACTCAAAAAAATTTCGCCTTCTCTCACTTCCCCTTCCCTCATACCAAACAACCTCTAAGCTTTGCAAGTTTCTTCCAATGGGTGAAGGATGGCTAAAAAGGAAAAAGAATTACCTTTTATCACTCTCCAAATCTCACTTGTTGGAAGCCTTGTGCCTTGTGCACAACACCCTGGATAGGATTATACAAACAAGTATCTCAGATTTTCAATGCCCAACTCTGAAACGTGCTTCAGGTTTAAAGCATTAGGTTTGGTTCTGAATCAGCAGTATTCATGTTTAGTTGTTGTTGTGTAATCTTTAATTGCAGCCCTCCTGCGCTCGAGAGGTTGTCAGGTGGTTTATTTCAGGAGGTGATTGTTACAAACACGCTTCCAGTTGCAGACAAGAACTACTTCCCTCAGTTAACTATTCTTTCTGTAGCAAACCTGTTGGGTGAAACTATATGGCGTATCCATGATGATTCTTCTGTTAGTAGCATCTTTCAGTGACGACTGGGAATTACTGCTTCCTGATAGATGATTTTATTTAGTCAATAATAATTTCCTTGTTAATTTTAAAATGTCTTACTTTACTCCAAGTTGCTCCCATCTCTTTTTCATCCCCAAGTTATCATTCTGATTGCTGAAAGGTCAAAAGTTTGAATCTGAATGTAATTTGGTGCCTAGGTTAAGACACCCAATCCAGGCAAACAAGAATCTAAACTGCTGGTTTAACGCATGTGAATCCACTGTAACAAACAAGATACTCATGCTTTAAAAAAGAAGAATAGGAAGAAAACTAAAATAAGTATCCAGACTTGGACAAAAGTACAAAACCCCGAGGAGAAAAAATAACAGAGAAAGGGAAAAACAAACAGGTATGTTACCGTTGAAGCTGTGAAAATCAGATAAACCATCAACGTGTTCAAATCTTGATCTCGATCATTTTAAGATTTGATAGTTATATTTAAAAAATTTGGGACAATACAATTATTACCTGCATCCCATCCTGAAATCACCTCTTTATTATTTTAATTATTAATATATATATATCTTTTTTTTAAAATGGAGCTCATAGGCTCGGGCAGGCATTAACGGCCTAAAATTACAATGACGGGATTAAATTCGCGACCTCCTCCCACTTGGGAGATACCATTAACACTAGGCTACAAGACCTTTGGTTAATATATATATCTCTAATATTTTTATCTTTTACCATAAAATCTAATAATTTTATTAAATGTACAACTAATATATTTTTAGAATGTCTCAAATATTTCTCATAGCATTGACGCTTTCATGGAGGAAAGTTGGAACCATGGGCCTAAGCCCAGCTCTTTGGAGTCGGTTAGTCGGCTAAGAAGCGAGAACTAGTTTTCGGCCCAAGGGAAGGATCATGAAACCCTAACTTCTATCTATAAATTGCCGCTGACTACAGAGAAGCAGAGCTCGCGTGGGCGATTGCATGTCCTTCTCCACTTCTATTCCCCCTTTCGTTTCTCGGCTCTGGCATGTTTACCGTGTAGATTTGGTTTATTATAGGTAGGTCTTGTTCCAAAGCAAAAGAGAAAGAACAGTTTGAGTCTGTGATGAAGTTCAAACTGTGCTGGAGGCGGGTCTCTTGTGAGCTCGTCGCTGATGGCGCAAATATCCTCTAAGAAGTTCTGAGCTCAAGCCTGTTTTCACACTTACACGGTTGATATAATATTTATCGATCAATATAACTGTCAATATGTTTTCTTTTTTTCTTTTCTTTCACTGGTTTTTGTAGTTAAGTTTTTGGGGGCAATTACTTCGAAGCCCTTGGGGCTTGATTGCGAGAGGAAGATAGGAATTCATAAGTCTGTCAATCCACTGATTTTAGTGTGATGTTAATATGAATCCCGACAGGTTCTGATCGCTTCTTGTGCTCCATTTTCCGACCCCCCTTCAAGATATTACCGTGTTTTAGATTTTAGGTTTAGATCTTAGTTATAATTGGGTGTTTGATTTGATGATTAAATTTAACACCTTTTATTGGTTTTAATTTCTACAAGGGCGTGTGATGAATCTCATGTTTTTAAATGGGTAATTTGCGTCTGAAATTTTCATTGATGCTTTATCACCTTGGAGAACTGATGCCCACTTTACCACTATTACACACTTTCTTTTTCCTTTTTCTACCATTAATTTTCTTTTTGAGGTGAATTTGATTTGTTTTCATAATCGTTCTAGCCGCGTAGCTCTTTTTTGCTATGAATTGTATCTCTCTTTTCATGCATGTTTTATGTAAGTAGTGAACACAGCTCAAAAAGAACGTCAGAATAACAAATGAAGGATCAAATATAAGTGGTTCAGAGAAGTTACGCTTAATTCAAAATGACTATTGTGGCTTATATTTAGTATTGATCCATAATAAATTCTGGACGAAACCAGAATCACATGACTTATCTCAGTCAATAATCATAAAAATTAAACCTGAACATAAATTTTTGAGGTTAAGTGTTGACAAACCTACAATTCCTCCTGATTTCACCTCCATTTCCAGTGAGCACGTTGATATATCCCATATTGATCATAGACTTGGCAAATGAATCAAAGAAAAGCTTTTTGTTTGAAGCATAAGCCCAAACTTGCTCTGTGATCACACCCTCATGGTCCTGGCTGATCAAAACGTTGTCAGAACCTAACAATCCGTTTCCTTCGAGGATGTTCACGTAATAATGATTATCAAACTTGGTTGGGGTCTCAAAATCTAGTGGCGCAAACTTGTGATCCCTTCCCTTAACAGGACATATGGACCGTAGGATTCTTCTGAATGTTGTATACCTCCTGTAACGATCGTAGCCATAATGATATTCTTGTTTTGTTTCATATATCCTCTGCCGGAAGCTCGTGCATCTTGCCCTTCCTATGGTGTGACTCCCTGTTATCAAATGAAGCAATTCAGTTCACGATTATGATCTTCATCAAAATGTCGTATATTTCTCCTTATTTGTGCAACGAAATTTGAGAAAATTACTACAAGGTTTCAATTTAAAAAAATGAAAAAAATGATGTGGTTATTAGTTCTTATAATTTGACTGAATTTTGATTTAGTTTCCTGTAATTCTAAATTATTAATTTTGATATTTATAGTTTTACAAAAACCTGTATAAATTAAGTAGAGAGACCAAAACTTAAAAGTATAGAAACCATTGATTTAACTTCAGACTTTGGGGAGAGAGTAATGGTCTTGTGATATGAAGACCAACTATTTGATCAAACCACTATGAGGCATAAAAATGTTATTATCAAAAAGCCTTATAAGTAACATGGACATGTCTTCATTTTCTGCACGGCACTCTATTATTATTTCTTACATTAAAACTCATTATCACACCTTATTTGCTTGTTTTAGGATGAGCTATTTTCCCATGAAATTTCATGAATACAGAGGAATATGTATAGAACCTGATAGGGCTACCAAGTCATGTATGTCCAGACCCTGAGTTTTGAACTTGTCTATGAGGGTTTCCAAAGAAGAATTTGGAGCAGGAATGAACTGGTTAGCTCCATTAAAGCTTGACTCCACAGAATCCTTCCTTCCCAGCAACACCTTCCATGTTGGCCCTCCTCTCTTCTCAACAAGCAACAGTCATTGTGTTACAAAAAGATAAAGGATTCTTCTTTCCATAATCAGTAGATTCTAGATTTTTCGGGTGAATTTGCCCTCATAGAATCATTACCTTCCAATTAAAACAGAGAGAAAAAAGAGAGACATAAAGCAGAGGATTGTACCGATACAACAGCATCACGAGCAACCAAGGCGAGAATATCAGCACAAGAAACCGTGAGTGGACACTCCTCTTCTAGTAAATACTTAATCTTATCTATAACCTCAAATCCTCGTAAAGAATTCAGATTTGGTACTGCTTGTTTTTCACTTGTCATGCCCTCCACGCTGTCCAGAAGTACTGATGCATCACACCCCTGCTTTCCAGCAAAAAAAAAATTCTCAGACAGATTAATATGGTACACAATAATACAACTGAATGTGTTTAAGCTCTGTTTCGAGGACATAGTTACCATGACGAAGCAATCGTGGAAATGTAAGCGAAGTAACGAGGCTGCCAAACGAGGATCTTTGTACACTGCAACCTCCACGTTGTGTCTCACTATATCTTCAGCTAAGGGACACGTCTCCTTGTAGTAGTCATAAACAAGAGAGTTGTCACCCTTCAGAGTTTTTGTGCTGTAAAATATAGTAAGCACCATTAATAAGAGTCTCATAAAAAACTCCATTGAAGGAAATTATTAGTTCTTCTTGCACTTGTATTGCAGAGAAGCAGAACGTCACAGGATTTTGTACTCAACTTTCGTATGCCATGTAAGATCTTATAACTGTCAAGGATGTTTGTTTTTAATTTTTTTTACCGTTTGGTAGTGTTGGTCTCATGTTTTCCAACCAACCACATGTGGAGAATTTTCTCAGCTGTTGTTTGATCAAGGGTTGATACAACCAACTTGACCTCATTGTTTCCTTTCTTTTGTATCAGCTTAGCTTCGGTAAATCTATAAATATTCACTACGATTTTGAGCTTGCCAAGTTGGGTATGGTTATAACACACAAAGAAAAACTTCCTTCTTTTGATCAGTTAATTTCAATATAGAGAATCCAATATCATAACTTTCTTCTTCTTCTTCTTCTTTTGTTGGTAAACTGAGTTATCTTGTTAACTATATACATCACTTGAGATTGACCACACGAAATATCAATGCTTAAATGTAAAGAAGTCCATGCACACCATATTGGAAATAATGTATGACGGTGTGTCAAAAAGAAGAGTCATAAGGTGTTTGGGATTGTGAGGGTTTAAGTAATAAGTGATCTTAGACTATTAAGGGTGTGTTTGGAGAGCCGTTTTCAAAGGCAAATTACATGATTTATTGTGCAAATCTTGCAATTTGGGGAAAAAATTAGCACATTTGGACCACCAATAGACCAAATCGTGCGCAATTTGCCCAAATAGCATTATTTGGCAGAAACACCAATTTAGTGCTTTTGTGTTAGATGACGACTATGCACTGTTCTTTTTTTTTTTTTAAATATTAATAATGTACTCTTTACGGTTTTAATTATAAAAGCTCGTTGACGCTTTAAATAATCCTAAGAAAGTTAATTATCTTATTTTAAAGTATTAAAAATTATTATTTTTTCAAACTATTTGTTTGACTTAGAACTAATATATAATATGATAAAACACAACATATGATATAATTATGTTAACTTATATTGCTTCCTTCACTTTTCTAAAAAAGTTTAACTGGATCTCATAATAAGGACTGGAGGTAGTATAATGATCATACTATATTTACATGTAATATATACTCTTTCATATTTTAATTATAAGACCTAGTTGACTTTTTTAGAGAATCCTAAAAAAAATCATTTAATCATGTTAGGATTATGTAAAACATTATTGTTAGGATCTTATGTTAGAACTATATTAAGAAATATTATGTAATTATGTATATTAGTATAGAATCAGGAAAGATTATTTAATTATATATATTAGCATAGAATCAGGAATTAGAATCAGGTCATTTATGATATTGTCTCATTCTCTCTTGTATAAATAGGTACTATTTGTATATAAGAAATACAACTTTTCGATTACCTTGAGATTTTACTACATGATATCAGAGCATTTTCAATTTTAGGGTTCTAAATTTTCAGATTTATCTAGAGCAAGAGTGGAGGCGCGTGAAGGGTCCTTTTTCAACGCGATTTTCAGCCCTTCTCATTTCCGTCAAGATCCAGTGGTGGTGTCTCTTAATTTCATCCTTTGCCGTATGGGTACTCTTAATCGGTTGCTTAATTTCTGATTTTGTCCTTAAGATTAGTTTGCAACCTACTTGGATTATTCATAATTTTATTTGGTGGTGTCTCCTAATTTCACATATTCCAATTTGGGTTTGATCCAGATATGTTTGTGATTTTTCTTCTGATTTGTGTTTGGGTTAAAATCTCTTGTAAGTATTCTGAATTATGTTTGCTTG
>JBAGKO010000004.1:17710510-17720995 GCA_037177275.1 Acacia concinna | reverse complement strand
TTATGTAATTATGTATATTATCATAGAATCGAGAATTAGAATCAGGTTATTTATGATATTGTCTTCTTCCCTCTTGTATAAATACGGTTTGTATACGAGAAATACAACTTTTCAATTATCTTGAGATTTTACTACAAATCATGTTATTAATTATATGTTTTGTAGCTTTTTTTTTTACTTTTTTGAAAAGTGATTTTTCATTTTTCTCTTACAATTTTTATGTCATTTTCAGTCATTTTCCATCAAAAGTTACTTTAAAAATTTCAACCAAACAAGTTTTACTTTTGCATAAATAACTTATGCAATATTTGTTTCAATCACAAATCAGATTACCCAATTTTACTTTTCCAAAAGTCACTTTTCAATCTTCATTTTAAATATACCCTAAATGGATCATAAGGATGAATGAATTCACACAGCAATAGGTCATACAATTAAAATCCGGCAATAACTCCTCACCCGGACTAGGCACCTTTTATTTTGTATCAAAGACTTTTTGCAAAAATTTAGATTTATTCAATGGAATAAATAGATTTCAGGAAAATGTTATTTTGCTAGGATTATTTGTAAAATATGGGCAATAAATATGTTGCAATTTTTTATTTCATAAACGGAATTATCAAAGTTGTTCGAATGCCATTTATGCTTGTGGTTTTCATAAGGTCTGGACGTTGCAACCTTTCGAAATTAAAGAGACAAATTTCATGAATCAACCTTGATGTGTATGTGCACATCTTGATGGCCTTCAAATGCTTATAATTTCCAATGCATCAAACCGTTTTATTTATAACATTTTAATGTCTTAAAGATTATACGTTGGTGGCTATAATGACAAATGAAACTGATACGTCAAAATATTATATGGCCTTTTAAATTGACAACTTATTATCATGAAGAGGCTGCCAACGTTCATATCTTTAGTGCTTATATAAGATGCCTCAAGTGGTTCACACCTATATAGCCTTTGGGCTCTTCTTTCCTCCTCTTATTTTTGCGTGCTGAGTTCAAATATATTTTGTTGCTTTGTTCCCAATACTATTGTAGGAAGTATCTGATTTATTATGGGGAGTACCACTTACTATTTACAAGTAATTGCGTAATAGTTTTTAAAGACCGCGTCCTTTGACGTAATTTAGATTATTATTTTCTCTACAGGTATAACTACTAATATGATCTATATAACAGTAGGAAAAATTGAAGATTACTTGCATGCATGATAATTTAGGAGCTGATGCCAACATGTTATTAGTGGCTGTTCATTGCGTAAATATGTCAGTTTATTTAAAATGTGTCTGATGTTACAGAAGGCAGACCGAACCCTGAAAGTTTATGGTCAAAGGGGCAAAACAAGAATTATTGGGATACACAACTGATTAGATCAAAAACATAATCGTTGTCTACCAAAGAACAAAGAAAAGAGTTCATATCATCCTATGTATAAACTATATACATGTTCTTGTTTGTTTGTTATAACTATCTCAATGGCTTCTCTGTTCATCAAACTCACAAAATTCTTGATGTCCAAAGTAGGCAGAAATGATTTTAGGTCCCTTTTCTTCTTCTATGGACATCTAATACGGTAACTCCCCTTCATCAAGGAAGACTTCAGGATGTACTGCTGCACAGTTGACATTTAGAGCTCTTTGAAGCTTGCGTTGGTCAAATATTTCAACTTCAATTGAGAATATCGAGCTAACTGGTCGGTGATCCGATATCCTTATGTCTGCGCGATCGTATGAAAGTTGCTTAATTCCTTTTCCCATCCACAATATTCTATCACACCTGCATAGTGTTAAAGCCAGAATTACTTGCTACATGTTGCTTAGCCAATAATATATATATTCACAGGATTGGAATCCAATATTGCCTTGCACTTACCATGCAGGAGATCTCCTCTTTTCCCCTTCTTTTGGGATTTCACCAATATATCTGTCGGAGTTAATTTCATACTTGTAAGTTGGAGGAAAGTTTATCAACCCCTCTTTCCATCCATCAAACACATGCCCAAAACGCAGTTCTTTGCTCAGCTGCAGATAAGGTAAAGGAATTAGAACTTTGTCCAGCTTAACTTGTAAGCATATAGAGGGGAAAAAACGCAGACCACTGACTAATTTAGTCACATTGGTCAACAAGTTCCAAATAATGATTATGAAAATGTTCAAAAACATGTGTATGCTCTTCAAAATTTGCAATCCCTTCCGCAACTTCAGGCATATTCAGATTTATCAGGCAACAAAATTGTAAATCAAACTGTTGAGTATATAATGAAATCTAAGGGATTAAAATAAGGACAAGTCAGGGCTTAATCAATCAGGTCAGCTTTTGGATGTTTCACAAAATTGGGTTTCATGCCGCTCACCTGATCATTATTCATTAGCTCATACCACTTCTTCAGAGCCACCAGTTTTCTTACTTCACTGTCCAACATGCTGATTCGATAATTCAAATCTCCAAACCAGAAAATCTGACTGTCATCAGAAAGCAACCCATCAGTTATGAACATTCGGATAGAAAATGCGATAGTTGATGTTCTGATAATAGTCCAAATTCTAAATGATAATTTTCATCATAAAATAATTCTTACTCATGCGATGGGATTGTTTGTGGCTGATCGGTATCAAAGACAGACGAGAAGCAGGTGCGGCGTAAAATTTCATTAACATCAGAGTTTCGTCTATGTTCAGCTCCATCCTTTTGACCAGAAGTCAGGTGGGAACAAACAAAGCACATACGTGACTGAAAGACAGACATGCTTACTGAAACAGACCCCTGCATAAGATAGCAATAATTTGTTATTACTTTAGCTTAGATCACTATAATCAAGTATTATCAGTAAGTGGACACAGATGGTAAGTATATCACTATATCAATATTTACATGTCTAAGCCAGCTCAATGTGGCACATTAAATATTAATTAAACACAATTACCTTGTTTCCCATGTAGCCCATTAAACCAATTCCAACGGGAGAAACTTTCAAGTTATTAATGTGCCTTCTCAACTTCCTCTGCACCCAAATTGATACATATAACCCTACCATCTGCTTGCTGACAATCCGGACATATTTGGGGCGTGATTTTGCAGAGCCTAATCCATCATCCTCTTGTGTCGTTGGCAACTCAAAGATAGTATCATCTTCCTCATCAGATATGTCAGATACATCAGAGTGGGGATCAATTATATCTGTTGGCACCACTTTCTCCTCTTTCCAGATCAAGCCCAGATCCCCATAACTGTGGTGAGAACGTTTCAGCCCATTGCCATCTTTTGAAGCATTTTCCTTCAAATTAAAGCCAATTCTATCTGAGCTGCTTAGTACTCTCCGCAACTTTGAATTGGAATCAACAGCTAGAGGGAATGCATCTAATGGACGTTCAGGCCAGTCAATACCAGTATGAAGATCCATGCCGTATATTCTTCTTAGGTGCAAATTCGTTCCTATATCAATCACCTTTTTCACTTCTGGACATTCCAACTCTCTACTTTTTATGGTTTCAACTAACCCCTCGCCCATCAAATCCAATGGATTAGCATCTATATTGTCTGCTAGAACATCAGCTGCCGAGGAAGTCCTTAATACCGGAGAAGGAGGGGCACTGTAGCTTTTGATTTTGCTTTCAGTTTGAGAAGATTTGTTCAGAGTTCTTCGAATCATTGCCTCCCATTTCCGGATCGGTGTATTATCTTCTGCTCCAAGTACATTGCCAGCATTCAAAGGGACTACCTCTTGGAAACTGAAAAAAGAGTTAGTAAGGAATCCAATAGTATAGACATTCTATGGAAGACTAATTATACAACCAATTCAGACAAGTAGTGTATAAATAGCATCTAACAACCTATGTCTTGTGTCTATGCACAAACAATTCACTCTAATAGACCAGAGTTTTTGTATGCTAACAATCTTGCAGATACATACAAATGTGTAATTAGTCTGGACTGATCAACTCTGTTCAGACAGGTAATTCTGATTCAGTTTTTTATCAAAATCAAAAGCCATTGGCAAGACAAAATCCACACAAAGTGTTGAATTTGTTCCTTACAAGGCTGGACATCTCATATTGCATGAAAAGACATGACGTAAAGGAACTACTACAGAAGCATCAGGGGAAATGAAAGCAGAACAAATTAAGATGTTTTAAGTACAAGCGGGATAATTATCATAAATAAGCCTTACAAATAATTAACTCATGAGTACTTAGACACATAAGGAGGAGGATTCTATAGGGTCACGGTGAAGAAAAAAGGTACCGAATCTCTCTCTCTCTCTCTCAATAATAGGACTCTAGGTCCAACTAGAGAGAATCCAAGTCCAATAAGGCATACTATTACACTCCAGAATTTTTGTTGCACAAGCCAGTTGTAATAAATACTAGAACACTCTTAAAAGTATATGGTTTATGATTTTAAAAGATCAGATAAATTCATATGAACCATGAGAATATAAACTAAGCATCCAGGGTATTATGATCACGTTCAATATAGGCAGGCATATAGGTAAAAGATGGTAACTCTTTGAACATGGGAGATTTCTTGATTTCCAGCAAAAAGTATGAACTTTTGACTGCTCAGGGAAAAATCATATAAATGACTGAGGAGAAGATCAATCGGTGAGAGAGTGACTTGTTTTGCTGTCATTCACTATATAAACTTGATTCTGGGAAACAAAACAGCTGTAAGATATAAAAATTAAATAGCCAGTCAGTTTGTGAAACAACTCACCCAATAATATACATGTCTGCAGGCTCATCAGTACAAAGCCAATCATCGATCTCAAGCGCCCTGCTGGGAACTTTTCCAGCAACATTCCAAGTTGCAACAGTTACCCTGTAGCATGACAGTTTGAAGATGAATTAATTTAATATTTTTAAATTAAAAGCTATAGTTTGACACATCAGCGTATCAGAGCACGCCAACAAACCTCATTTCCTTCCTATCTATGTACTGAACGCGCAGAGTTTCTGATTTTCCTCTTCTGTGTCTTGTCTTGTAACCCTTAGAAGGTGTATCTGAATAACAAACATCAAAATTACAGAAGATGCTAAGACACCGAACTCATCTGATTTCAGAACTTACAAACATCAAATAACTTGAAGTTCTCAACAAAATTAACCAAGATGCTTCACTTAAGTATTTATCCATTAAACAAACCTATTTGTTAATGGAATATAATGAAATTGCTTTACACTAGTACCAAGAAACTCCAACCATCCTCATCAAACAATTCTTAAGATTCCTTATAATTTTCAGCTCCACAGTAACATCAGGTAGGTAGGTGTAATTCTGCCAAGTTTGAAACCAGCCAAGAACACAATTTTTCATTGTCTACCCAAAGGTGACAAAATTGTATTGAAATCATGCAAGGCAGGCAACCCTCTATTTGTTAGATATTAAGAAATTAAAAGAAGCAACTATTAAAAACTATCATAGCCCAAGTAAGCAATGGCAGAAGCTTTTTTCAAAATAAGTTTCTTGTTTCTCTCCAGAAAAGGATCAGACATTTGGGAAGGAATGGAGTATTACCTGATGTTTGACTTGAGAATACTGGTTGGATCTTTGGCGCTCCATGTTGATTGTCTTCGCGTATGCGCAGTCTTGAACCTTTGATAGAGTAAGCTGCACCAAAAATAGAGAACAGAAGAGGAAAAAAGATGAAAAAAGAAGCTAAAAAAAGGATCAAACTTTTCAGGCAGAAAGAAATGTTACAAAACTGATTAGCTTACCATCATCTTCACTCTCTGTTTCAGTATCAACTTCATCTTCACTAAAATCATATACCTTCGGTTTTATGTTCAACCATTTCTTCATCACAAGGGAAGGCCAGAAGGGCTGAAATAGAACTAAGTTAGAAAGTTTGTAGGTATCAGAAAAAGCTGATATTATTTTCTCACAATCAATAGTCAAAGAATGTTAAAAGGCACACCTCTGAGCGTTTTCCTCTCTTTGCTTTCATGTCTTCAAAGTCAAAAGGTTACAACAGACAGAACAGAACCCAAAAATCACTTATGGATTGAGGCCGAGGATGAAAGCACAAGCTCTTAAATATGGAAGCAGCAACAGACCCTTCTTGGTCGGAACCATTTGGCAGTTAATATTTAAATATAAGAGGCTCTCTTTGATTTATAACAGTACAAAAATTGGGATTATTCATTTAAAAGCCCCAATTTTGAAAGAGATCTCTCTTAGGACCCTGACAGAAAGTATGTGAACGTATCAGTGAGACATCCACAACCCCTACTCGCCGACGAAATTGAATACTATTGGTTCGTTCTCACTCATAACAACGATGGTATTATTAATAGAAAATTTCTAACGACTAAAATGGAAGGCCAACGACAGTGAACGTCGTTTTCGGAAGAACACTAACATAGCAATTTGTCAAAAAATGAGTGTGTTGTGTTCATCAGGAGAGAGAAAGAGATAAATTTTTCTAATAATTAGCACATTAAAAATCACAAGGAATTCGATTAAACAAAACCCCACCCCCACCCCCAACCACCTAAAACATAAACAAAATCAAATGGGGTTGCCTTAAAATAATAGAATTTTATAATATCTCAAGAAGAAGCCTGCTGATTAAACCATGGCCTACAATTAAAACCACAAATGCTGCAGAAGATGAGAAGCAGATACATCAGCAGACACCAAACCTGATGAAGACTGGCCAAGAAAAGCAAGCACAAAGCAACAAAACTATTCATCAATGTGTAAGATTTACCACTGGCCCCACTAATGGGAATATATAAGGAAGAGCCTTAATAAACAAACAAAGGAGGTTGACACTATAAAAATGGATGCTTGGCTCAAATGGGCAAAGAGGTGACTTACAGAAATACACACACACATTTATATATATCAAGATTTATATATATCAAGAAGAACAGCTGTAGAGTCAATGGGATTGAGCCGGTGAACACTGATTGCTTGATCGTTGCAAATACTGCTTTAGATATTGCATGCAAATGACATAATCTGAATTAATATCGATCCACAAACTGAAAGGAAGTGGGACCACAAATGGACAGACCCACTCCAGCGCACTATATGTGAAGGTAAAGAAGCTGTGAATTGTCAATTATTTAAAGTCTACTACGAGAATAAAATACCATTATTGAATTGAAGTAGCTAGGGCGGTGATTGATTTTGATTTTTCTCAAAATTAAAAAAAAAAAAAAACAATCGAAGTATTCTTCCTGGCTCGTGGATTTGAATACTACTACTAGTGTGTTTAATCTGAAAAAACGAATAAAGAATATAGACAACTTTCAGAGTAACAGCCACGCAAAAGTGGGGATTGATGAAGAAAAGGAAAGAAAGGAACTTTCCTTCCTCGTTGATCTTTCCTTCCATGTGGAAATGTGTACGGCAGATGTAAACCTTGCAACCAATGAGCTGTGCGCGCCGTTATAATCTCCAGCAAATGGATATATATGAAGTTCAACTCATTTTTATAATATACTGATACACAATAAATATATAAATTTAAAAATAACTCGGATTACGAGACAGTTCGTACTCAATTCAACAAAGTTTCAAACTTTCTGTGTCGGTCTTGAAATCTAGGCATGGTTGACTTGGCGGCTCGGGCTATTAATATGAATAAATCAATTAGATCGAACTTGTTACTTGTTAGAGATTATTAAATGATGAAGCTAAGAATTGGAACATTATTCTTGACTGTGGTAAGTTGAGAAATTAGCACCCTCCTTTTCTTTTCTTTTCTTTTCTTTTCTTTTCCTTTCCTTTCTTTGTTGGTTGTTCAATTGCTTTTCATTAAAGTAAAAACCTTTTGTTATAAATAATCGGTGATAAATTCCAAGCGCTGTTCATGATGTTTCGGCCTTTTGGAGCAAAAATAGTTGATGTTTAATTATAATTTATAATAAGTTTCAAAAAGTTGCAAAGTTATATTCTTTCTCGCTCAAGCGAGTGGTTTGGTTTAATTCAAACTTTAAATACATAGAATCATGCATCATAACTTTGCTCACGTTGTTGTCCAGCCTCTCTCATCGTACTTGCAAAAATTAAGGCACAGAATTTGTTGGATTTAACGAAAGTTCATGAGAAGAATAAAGGCAAAAGCTTCACACATGCATTAATCCCCCTCCACTGCTCAGGAATGAAGCTTAGCTAGGTGCCAGCAACAAAATATTCAGTAGATGTGAGGTCTAATCAAATTTTTAAGACTTTTTTTTTTTAAATGAAAAGAAAGTTAAGACTTTGATTGCTCCCTCTTTGTAATATTCTTCCTTCATCACTAGACGAATTGTCTGCTATAAATTATTAAAAAATATATACGGACCCCGTTGGCACACGCGTTGGGACATTTCAACATTATATATTTAATGAAATAGTAATAATAATTTCACGTGTTAACATATTCATTATTCAAATATATTTATTACTCAAGATTTGACTTTTTTCAAAAATAAAATAAAATAAACAAGACAACAAATCAAGCTGTGCAAATGGACAAGAAAATTAAGTTCTCCTAACTCTGATTAACATGGCACTTTTATAAGAATTAATTAGTTTAAAGCATAAGTCATGAGTTATTAAGATAATCAAAGCTGGAGGCAGGTCCTGATGAACCCCAGAACCTAACTTACCTAAACTTTTTGTTACCTAAAAAAAAATTAAAGTGATTTTTTTTTCATTTATGAAATTTAATAAATTAGCATTTTTGCTTTTGATTTCTTGTGAATTAGTTGAATTGTCCTATATTATAGAATGGAGTGAGTATCACCTATCTAGTAAAAAATTAAGTTACATCAAAAGGCAAATTATGCATACATCTTAGTTAAATGCGAATGAATAATCATAATGTGAATTAAAATCAGGGAGAACCCATTTGGAGGTATTTATACTTTCACTCTTTTTTTAATTTCATACTTATGTATTTTTTCTTCTAATTAAATCATTAATTTTGCTTTGTTAACATTATTAATTCTTGTAGCTTTGCTCTCTTTTCATTGTAGTCTTATGGATGAGTTAATGGTACTAACATAGCAAAATTAAAGCCTTTAATTAGGAGGGAACAACACATAGGTACCAAATTAAAAATTAAAGGAAATTGTAAGTACCTCCAAATAAGTTATCTCTTAAAACTATTTCCAATAGTTTGAGCAAACTCGTAATTGGGAGGAGCACTTGAATAATAAACTCACAAGAGTTTGCTTTTATTTGTGTGTGTACTCCCTTCATTCCACAATATAAAATATTTTAAAATATAAAAAATGACAAAAAATTGTTTTAAATATATTTTGAATTTAAATAATTGAAATTAAATCCATTAACATTCATAATTTATTTTACTCAACAATTTTTTAAAATTCATATATAAAACCACTGAATATAATTAGATTAAAAAAAGTTAACATAAGTTTAAGAGTGAATTAACACGATTTTATAAGTTATAAATGTAAAGACGGTAAACTCGATGTATAAACTTGTGAGTTTGATGTGAGTTTACAATTAACACGATTTTAAAAGTAACTTGAAATGATTTTGTAAGTTATAAATGTAAAAACAAGAGACTTAGAATTCATCAACAATTATCCACTACTCACTTGGTAAACAATCTAGTTATTAGCATACTCCTCTTATCCTATTAATAAGGCACTTTCAGCATATTTCATATAGACAAAGGAAAACTTCTAATTTCTTTAACTCTACTACAAAATTTATCAACTTTATAACTTTATTCATATTTAGTATACATTATACACAGAAAAATATAATCAATGTAATGAAAATTTTCTCTCTTTGCCCTATGTAGGGGATGAAAAAAATTATAATAATAAGGAAAAGACAAGTGCATGTTAGATTTGATGAATAAACTAACACAGTAACACCTTTAATTTCGTCCCACAAAAGCCGTGTGGTATAGTTGATGCCCTATATGATACTCAATCCGAGTTCGATCCCAAACAATTGTAATAAAAAAAAAAATCCAATCACAATGTTGGGTGCTCTGAATATTTAGTAAAGTCTCCTTTACATGGAAGTATCCTGAATCATCATCACCATATCTATGATAAACCCACCACATGTCTCAACTTAATCAGATTTAACCAGCAAAATTAGTAGAACCATTGCTAATTAAACGCTTGTCACGGACGATTTAGTAGCGATTTGACGCTATAAAAAGATATCTCTTTTATGTCTAGAAATAAAGTTGTCTATCTTTGCTGATTATAAAAAAAAAGTTATCTATCTATCTTTTTTTTTGGAGCAAAAAATAAAATAGTAAACTTATAAATAGGTCTCTTGAGCTAATATAGAACTAAGAAAAGAATGGGCTAATTGAAAGAAGAACATTCCTCCCGCAGCATTCAAAACTTCTTTAACTAGCTTATCTGCTATCATATTTACATCACGGTTGCATCACTCAACATTCACCTCCCAATCCAGATTAATCAAATGCATAATTTAAGTCAACAAATTGCCATCTGAATGAGTATCCTCCCATCCTTGACCAATATAGTT
>JBAGKO010000004.1:17686393-17696829 GCA_037177275.1 Acacia concinna | reverse complement strand
TAATAGTTTATTGAAAGGGGAGGGTTAATAAAACTTTTGGTCCTTTAAATTTGATCCAATTTTAATTTTAGTTCCTCAAGTTTTAAACATGTAATTTTAGTCCCTCAAATTTATTTCGTCTATAACAATTAATCTTTAAATTTTGAAAATAACTTGGTTTTACTTTTGACAGTGTTAATTCATCTTATATATTACTAATACCGTTAAATAGTTTATGTGGCATGCTTATTATAATATATGACATGTCAAATCACATTATTTTAGTTAATTATAAGCTGAACATTTAATTTAAAAAAATTAGGAGGATCAAGCCTTTTGTTATATCACTATAATTAATCAAAATAATATTATCTGTTATGTCAACTGTTTTAATAAGCATACTGCATAAGTTACTTTAATAGTTTTATTACCACATCAGATGAATTAACAATATTAAAGGTAAGATTGAGTGTTTTTTTAAAAAAAAAAAAACTTTAGGCACTAACTATTATAAACATAATTAACTCAAATAACTGAAACTAAAATTATATTTAATTTAAAGGACCAAAGTTATATAACACTAAAGAAAATAATATAGAAATAGCCAAATAGTGGTGCATGTTGCATGGTTTAACACGGTAAAATTAGCGTGACACTGAATGGAATGGGCAGCTTTATAAATATTAAATATTATCCATAAAATATTATTCTGAAAGAGGCGCCTTGCATCCTTACGCGGAACACACAAGTGAACAAGGCATATTAATTTTAAATAACTAGTTGGTCTGGCTCAGCCTTTTTCTCATACTCATTGTGTGCTCTTTCCTTGTCTATGTCTCAGTATTTAGTATTACCGTTAATTTTAATTATAACAGTCTGTTGGCTTTTTTAGAGAATATTAAAAAAATTCTAAAAAAACTAATTACATTACTTAATAATATTATATATTATGTTTTATTATATTATTTATTAGTTTATAAGTCAAATAACATAATTTAAAAAAAAACGACAAATTTTGATGTCTTAAAATAATATAATTAGCTTTTTTAGAATTTTCCTAGAATTCTCCAAAAAAATCAACGGCCTTTATAATTAGAACTAGAGAGAGTATAAGATTTAGTGGACCTTTTTGTTTAGAGGTTTAAAAAACTAAATAACTTAATTGATTATAAAATATATTATGTATTATTTGATTATATATCAATTTATAAGTTAAATAAATTAGTTTGGTATAAAAAATAAATAAAAATACTTTAAAATAATTTATTTAGTTTCATTAATCTTTCTAAAAAATTTAATTGAGTTTTATATTAAGAAAAGGAGGTACCCTGCATACGCGACGGATTTTGAAGGTAAGAAATCTTCACATAATTAGTTAAAGTTAGGAAAACAAGCCGAACCCATTTAAGCCAAGGGCTGGGCTCTGATTTAGATTTTAGAGCCTCCAGAAGGAGTCAAGTCTAAAAAGATTAGTTCTATAGGGCCACCAAGCACAAATGGGTTGACCCCTTTAAACTTGCCAAATGTTTTTTATTTTAATTAAATAGTTATAAGTTGAGTTTTACTTTAATGCTAATGATTTTTTTTTAAAATGGAAATGTTTTAAGATCATATGGTGTTGCTATCTAAACATATTTAAAAGACAAATAATTGCTTATTCTATTTATTAAAGAGGATAAAACATTAAAAATATTTGTCTTAAATTAAAAATTTAGTGTTCTGGGTTAATTTCTTTAAATAATTTAAAAATAATTATTTTTTTAAAGCCCGATGGACCAACTAGAGCCAGTGAATAAATGGTCAGGCTTTAAAATATGGGGTCTTTTTAGGAGTTAGGCCTAAATTGGCTGACCAGGCCACCCATTCCCCCACCTCTAGAATTAATGTGTTTGGATTAGCTATTAAAAAACTATATTAGTGTATAGGAAGTAAAAGTACTTCTGAAACCATGGCCTAGGTTTCAATTTTGAAACTCAGGTTTTCGTAAGTTGAGACAAAACTCATCTCACATATTTATTTTAAAATCCATAAAAACTATTCTCAAATCCTAATTCAAACGGACACTAGACTCCTAACAGTTAACATGTAGGGAGAAGACAATTTTATAAATTATATTAGAATGAATCATGATAAGATCCCTGAGAAAGAATGCAATCACCAAAACATTTCAAAACAAATGAGAAACACACGGCAACAGTTTTTACTACACTCACTTATCATTGTTGATTACAAATTTTTATTGGAACCTTACAGTGATTCTCTCGTTGCGACCTTGTAGTGACTCTCCCAATATAGCGATTCTCCTGTTACACTATCTCAGTTTTTAATATAAAATCTAATTTATTGTGCAAATTAAATCGTAAACTAAATCTTATATTAAAAATTATCTTATGTTAAGACTCGGTGTACTCCTTGTCTTTAATGGAATATTGAAATAACTAATTTGAGGGGTCCGTTTGGATGAAACTTATTAAAAGTGATTTATTTTTTTAAGTGGCTTACCAAAAGTGACTTTTAAGAAAAAAAATTATTAAAAGTAGCTTGTGTTTGGATCGGGGTTGTAAAAATGACTTGTTTTAAAATTGAAATATGTTTAGATGATAAGCAGAAAATTGAATTATAATGAAATTTTTTTAAAAAATATTTGTGTTTATATGTGTCATGTATTTGAATTTTGATAATTATTTAATATTTGGAGGTAGATTTTTTTCCCATCTTATCCCTATTATTTCTCTAACAAATCTTTAAATTAGAATTCTCTTAAAAATTAATATCGTCAATATCTTTTTTCAATGAAATAATTTTATCTTCTTTCTATTAAATGAAATAGAACCCACAATATTACATAAGTTATTTTTTCCTTATACCTATATGTCATTATTCACTTCTCTCTCTCCTCTTTCCTCTCTCCTTCCTCTCCTCTTTACATTTTATCTTTCCATTTTTTTTATAAAAAAAAACACTCCTTGAGGGAGCTTATTTTTTTAAGCTACTTTTCCTAATAAGTAGCTTAATCATTGAAGCCACTTTCAAACACCCAAAAAAAAAAACCAAAAATAACTTGTATTTTAACCATGAAGCCACTTTAAATAAATAAATAAAAAAAGTCCCATCCATACACACTAAGCATGTGAGTTGAGTTAGCCAATAAGATATATTTTTAATAAAATTCTATAATCATCTTCCTTAATTTCCTTTAATCCTCTCCTATTTAATTATTGTCGAGAGAATATTAGTAAAGATAATTTAAAAAAATAGATAAAATGTGAAATATATCTTACATTTATGACCAACATCAACTCACTAATTAAATCCTACATTAAAGAAAGAGAGAGGAGGGAGCAGTTTTATTGATTAAAATTTTTACTGAATTGGATGGATGGGAAGCAAAAATCAATGTGACAATCATCATGATAACCAATTCATTATTCTTTTGATCTACAAACAGAAGTAAAACCACAAAGAAGTTTTATATTAGCACAACATTACACACCAATTGGAAAGAAAAAGGCTGGTCTTACTTGCACACAAACTCAACAAAAGAAGAAGACTTTTCCGTCAACCCCATCGGTACACCAAAAAACAAGGGAAATTGACACCAAGGTCCCAATTTAGAAATAATATTGGAAAGATCTTATAGCTTGTCAATGATAAGTGAACAAACAACTATTGACAAATGAAAGAGCTACATTAACAAGTCATGAGATTTCTCTGATGTTATTTTTTTTAGTTTGGACCTTGCTCTCATTTTCCAAAAAACAATCCTTCAAAGTCAATTCTCTTTTGCTTTGAATGGCAACCGCAAAAAAAGAGTGATCACATGATAGTACAGCGGCTCCTTTCTTCAGTTGGCTGAGAATTTACTGGCTGCGATCTCTGTGGCTCTGATGGGTTATATGTAAATTCCGAAGTATCAAGACCGTACTGGAAAAGAGAACAGAGCTAGCATCAGAAGCATTCACAATACAAATGACAAGCAATGATATCATCACAATGCAGCAACCAGAGAGGTCCAGAACACAGTTCTTAAGGTAGAAGGACACAGTTCAGTAATTGAGTGAGGGAAAAAAACATGCGTGCAAAAATGATATCCTGCCTACGTGACAGTGTAGAAACACTAGACATTATTCAGTTTTAGCTATTCATGAAGATGTGAGAATTCAACTGATTACTTGAAAAGGTGATTCAGATTGCAATAATTCATTTATCATACAGAAATAATGATATAGCACTGATATTATATTTTGAAAATCCAGACAGAAATCTCATTAATTAGGAAACTTGTCACAAATCTTAATGTGGCACAAGTCCGTCGTTAAAAAAAATAGGAGGGTTAATACCATTGTTGGCCCTTGCATTTTAATCGAATTATTGTCTTGGTCCCAGTCATTTCAAATCATGGTTTATGGTCCTATAGTTTCACTAGAACTTGGTCTAACTTAACTAGTAGAGGGACCAAAACCAAAACTCATTGAAAGTATAGAGATAAAGGTCAAAACTCGTCGGATCCCTATACTTTTAACGAGTTTTGGTTTTAATCCATGTACTTAATGGTGTTAACAGAACATGAACCCATTAAATTCAAACCAAATCCTTATAAAATTATAGGGAGCAAAAACCACAATTCGAAACTATGGGGACTAAAACAAAAATTTGATCAAATTGTATTATGAAATAATAGTATTGACCTACAAATCTACACAGAAAATTATTTTGATGGACAAGTAAAATAAAATTCAAACTTCTGCAAAGATGTTATCAATTCTCCTTGAATGAAAATTCTATAAGAGCTAGACAGGCAGATGTCAGAATCCCATAACAACATAAAAAGTGAACTGCAGATAATTAAAAAGACAGCACCTTCTCCCTCATCCGTGCACTCCAAGCATCATTTCTGCTTGGACGTTGGTCAGGTGTCCCTGCAACTGGTACACCTGTTACTGGAACTGCTGGCCTGTTGAGCAATGGCTGCCGATTCTGAGGCCTAGGAGCAATGAACTCATCATCACTGTCATATTCCACCGGCCTATTTACCGCCCTAACAATAATAGCTAACAAGAAAAGAAGGGCCTGCAATTCCAAGCACAATCCTTACTTCCTTAAAAAGTTCCGCCAAGCACATAATAACAGCTAGAAACCAATAAAAAATCACAAATTTTGTTAACACTTCTGTGCGGAGATTTCTTATCTGCAGCCCCTATTCCTTTTTCAGGGGGCTAGTTAGCCAGAGAGAAGTGCATCGCTAGACCAAAATACACAGTAAGGCATTTCACAGGAACTCACCACTCTAAAAGTATAGGATTTCATAGTTGACTGATACTGAATTAGTGAAAATTACCTATTTTGTCTGTGTCTGTGACTCTGTTCTAAATTTTATTTCCCCTATTCTCTCACTGACTCGTCTTTCTTCCCTAAAATCAAATGGTCTCATATCAAAACGCAATATTCTTTTGTCACTAGCTAATGATTACCAGGTTTTATGGGCAGGATGATGGTAAGAATCAATACAATTTTACCGCCTTCTAATTTATCAAGTGTGATCAAGAGCATTGCATTTTCCTGACAGAAGTTCATATATTCTTTATTTGATCAACCCAATCCTAAGACTGAAAATAAAACTTCAAAACATCCGACATAAAACTAATTATTTGGTTGCATAATAAATCTGGGATTCTACATAAGAATCATCTCACTTTCTCCTAGATGTCAATCACTCCACTCCTTGCTTACCTCAAAAATTACAATTCCCAGTGCAACCCATTTTGCAACATTCCAGTTTTCTTTCAGAAATGTATATATCATATCAAATTCTCCAGTTTTGTCTGCAGGAATTTCCTGAAAGTTTATAACGGTAAGACAACAAATAAGCCATCTTGAATATTTAAAAGAATTCCATTTTGATTTACAGATCATAAATCATCATTAATAACTTACTTCTTTCCAGCTTTTGTCAAAGAATATGAAGGCAGCACATCCCAACTCAGCCAAAATCAACAGTACTATCAAAGCTGAATACTTTGTTTGCTTAAGGAAACTCATAGCTACTGAGTGATTATTATACTTGTGCTCACAGAACACACACACACAGGAGGAAGAAAAGCAAAAGACAACAGAGGTTTTCAACTTGTGCTTTATATGTTAGAGTTAAATTTAAAGAACCTGGCATAAGACATTCTATAAGGATACACAGCTCAGGCAGCAGCCATTCCTTGTCGAGGCTCCAACACAACCAAAACAAGAAATGACAAAGACAATTACTCCAATACCAATGAACAAGTAAATAAACCTGGCAGACATGAAATATACAACAAGTATTAGACAGGACTAAGATGACATGGTTTGAGCCAAGTCAATTTCATTTTGCAAGTAAATTGAAAATTAATAGACATGAATCATGCATACGCTGTATAACAAGAATTTGACTGAGAGGAAGATATTAAAGAGTCACAGACAAAATTATGAGGAGAAAAAGATACTTTATGACACAATGATCATTCATGAACTAGTAATAAAGAGGGTCCATGCATTTCCATCAAATTGTTTTAACAAAAAATGAGTACAGGATCTTCTGTTGATGCATTTTTGTTCTCCAGCACTAGTAGATTTAGTATTTAAAACCAATACATTAAAGGTAAAGTAGTTAAGTCAAGTTTATATCATGACTAACATGCTGCAAAGTTATATTTAAGATTTCTCTTGCTAAGCATAAGATGTGGAAAGAAATCCCCAACATATAAACCATGTACCCATTAGGAAATTAGGGTTGTGCTACGTAAGTATCATATTGCACACTAAAGCAGTAAAATAGGAACATATGGAAAGATTTGACATCTTCCCTATAATTTGGAAGAAGTAAAAATATTCAACCCTCATTATATCGGAGAGAAAAGAGCAACCTACGTACCAAGCCATGGGCAAGTTGTCAAATATACTATTTGATAAGGACACAGACAATAGCAATGGACGACCAAGTTGAACAAGAGCATGATCATCACTTATAGGAGCAGCAGAGGGCGCGTTGTCCTTAGCTCTTTGATATTCAACTAACAGATAGATCCCATAGCCCACCATAGCCAGACCAAGAAGAGTCATCAAGAAGTTCAAAAGTCTCAAAAGGCACTCCCAGAACCCCTTACATGCCATCTTTTACCTCTAATTATGCTTCACTCCCTAGAACAGAACACAGTCAGGTGGGCCAATGTTGGATGGTTTATCAATATCTTCTGCAGAAATTCACATTTTCATTATGCACAAGGAATACAGGAAACCATCATTGAAACGATAAAAACCAACATTTGAGGTCGAAATACTGAATAAATAATAAACCTTTAACTCTCTCGTAAGGACCAAAAACAATAACAACTTTATTGTATGTCTTACATATTAATTCGACCTCAGGGATTTCTAAAGTGAAGAAGCTCAAACTTTTCTAAAACCAAGAAAGGAAAGTTCCCTCGACTCTGAGACAAAGTCAGGTTTATTAAACATAGCACGTTGCCCTCCCATATCATATTGTCTGTAAAATCTTTTATGTCAGAGACCAAAGAAACAGTCTAATAAAGATGTTGATCACTACAAGCTATAATTCTGCGAAACACATTCTATGCCGACCTTTCTTTTTTTTCTTTTGTATGAATATATATTGTTGCTCGCAATGCCCCGAATTCCCGACAAATTGGAGCTCGGAAAATTGTAGAAGTTTTGTTGCCGATGCATTCCACGGAGAAAAGAGAAAGATAAAAACTTTTGAAGGAAAATAAAAGTCATATCACACCTAATAATCGCTGAAGCTTTTTTTTTTAAAAAAAAAAAATACATGGGCAAGCCGAGCTTGATAAAAGGTGAAATGAACAACACCTAAACGCCCCTCATGAAGAGGTTTCTATGGCATTAATCAAGCGCATATCTTCATATAGTAATCCCACGCAACCACACGGAGGTTGAGTCCAGAGATGTTATAATCGCTGAAGCTGACACAGAGAGAGTGAAAAGAAAATGTAAAAAAAAGTTGGAACTAGATACAAAGCAAAAAAGAACTTACAGAGTGAATTGAGAAATTCTTCAGATACGGGTTTGCGAGCCCTTCCCTGTGTCTTTTGAGATGGAATCGCAGAGAGAAAAGAAAAACGGTGAGTGAAAAAAAAAAGGTGGGGAAAAACTAAAAAAGGAAGGGAAAGAACGAGGCCCACCTCTGACCTGGGTTTCTTTCTTTCAGCCTGGGATAAACATTTTTGTGATGTGCAAAGCGAAAATTGCTGGCTTACGCTGCCGAATGCCGATCCCGCCAACAGAATGACATTAATGCCCTCCACTCTCACTCAAATCCTTTGCAACACATGGGGGTAAATTGGGTAAACCACAATCCTACGTTCGATAAGGACAGAAGGCGTTTTGGGCCACCGTGTGACGCTGGGAAGAATGTTTTATCTTTGATGCTGCATTAATTGATCAAACGACAACATTTTTTCCGGACTCCATTATTTTAACTATTTCCCTTTTTTAAATATTACCACAAAATCAATTGATCAAACTTAAATCATCAATTATTTATATTTCGTTCGTTATTGTAAACTTATTTATTTATGATAAATGCTCTATTGAGTTGAAGGAAAGAAGGATGAGAATTGTAATAAAATTAAAGGAGTGAGATTAAAAGGTTTTAAATTAGTTGTCTTGATGCCTTTTGTTGTACACCTTATCTCTTTTAAAAAAAAATTGTAGTTTTATCCATCTATTTATTGTAAATACAACTCATTAAAATCTTCTTCCTCTACCTATCTGCCGTGGGTTCAACTGGTAAGGGGGTTGGACACGCTTACAAATAGAGTGATGTTTAATCCCTGGGAAGATTACTTAGTTGTGATGTTTAGGGAGGCATCCTAACTCCAAGGTGTCTAGGTTAACGCCTGAGAGTAATTCCATTGGATCGTGGGTGAGTTTGACCCCCTTCCAAAGATTTTTATTATCAAAAAAAAAAATATTCTTCCTCTCCTCCCATTCTTTCCTCTTCAACCAAAAGGAAATTGTTATTCCCTTGGCTCACAATATAAGTGATTTCTTAAAAAAAAAAAAAAACAGA
The DNA here is from genome assembly GCA_037177275.1 of Acacia concinna. Classification (NCBI taxonomy): domain Eukaryota; kingdom Viridiplantae; phylum Streptophyta; class Magnoliopsida; order Fabales; family Fabaceae; genus Acacia; species Acacia concinna. The sequence goes on along the minus strand of JBAGKO010000004.1, from coordinate 17,687,771 downwards.
GAGAGACTTGACTCATAATATAAATCATTTTGAAAACAATTAATGCTAATTTATTAATTTTGCCCGTGTCACTAATGTTTAAATATTCTTCATTGTTTCAGCCGAAAAAACATGTTTCCTCTCTTTTAAAACCTTGTTTTTTTCAATATGTGTATAGTTTAAAGTTTTTTTTTGAATTTAAGGTAAATTTAGTGAGTTAATTATCATTTTTTATTTTGATGAATCAGTTAAAGTAACTTAATTTTTGTAAAAAAAATAATTATGAGCTTTTTAAGGGTGTGCTTGGAAAAACGGTGAAATAAGTGACTTATTTATAATTGGACTTATCTCTTCAACCAAAAGAAAATTGTTATTCCCTTGGCTCACAACATAAGTGATTTCTTAAAAAAAAAAAAAGACTTGACTCATAATATAAATCATTTTGAAAACAATTAATGCTAATTTATTAATTTTTCCCATGTCACTAATGTTTAAATATTCTTCATTGTTTCAGCCCAAAAAACATGTTTGCTCTCTTTTAAAACCTTGTTTTTTTCAATATGTGTATAGTTTAAAGTTTTTTTTTTGAATTTAAGGTAAATTTAGTGAGTTAATTATCATTTTTTATTTTGATGAATAAGTTAAAGTAACTTAATTTTTGTAAAAAAATAATTATGAGCTTTCTAAGAGTGTGTTTAGAAAAACGGTGGAAAAAGTGACTTATTTATAATTGAACTTATGGATAAGTCAGATTTCATATTATCTATATTTGGATTGACGTAACATAAGCGACTTATGTAAAAGTAAAATATATTTAGTTGATATGTTAAAAAGTAACTTATTGTAGTAAATAACTATAAGGGACATGAATATTAGTAAATATTGTATATATATATATATTGTAAAATTAAAAAAGTATACCATAAAAAGGAAAAAAATTAATTTTAACCAAAGTTAAGAATAAAAGCTAAAAATATACGACCTATTTGACTTTTTTCACTACCTTAATATCTCCAAAAAAAATTAATTGGGTCTTATAATTAGAATTGGAGGCAGTCTTATTACAAGTAAATATATTATGATATTTATACTACATTCGGTCCTAATTGTAAGACTTAGTGCATGTTTAAATGGCCCCTTAAGCTGACTTTTTGGGTTTAACTTCAATAAGTGAAGCTGCTTTTTGAAATTATGGTGTTTGGATGATACCAACAATTTAAAGCCAAAGCCACCATAAGTAGTTCAAAATGGGAAGCCACTTTTTGTAGCTTATTTGGCTTATGGGGGAAGGAGAGAGAAAATGATTTTAAAATGATTATTTAGTTGAATTTTCTACAGAGTCTGTATATCGACTGTTTCAAAAAATTTCAAACTGACTGTCATTAGTCTCCAAATAATT
>JBAGKO010000004.1:17661403-17681053 GCA_037177275.1 Acacia concinna | reverse complement strand
CATAATATGCACTAGCATAGTATCCCTCATCCTCTGCTTCATCATGATACAGAGAAGCTTGTAAGACATGATTCACATGTTGGATATTACTGGTGTTGGCGATAAACACCTTGTGACGAGATTCCGAATCCAACAACATTGTAGTGACTATTTCAAGTCCAAATCGTGGTCGAGAGGCATTGATAACAGCTATCACTGGTTCGTATTCTGCCATAAGACCACTGAGGATATATGAGACATGTGTTGTTTCATCAACCTTTTCCCCGAGCATAGCAAGATGATCACAAAGGGATTTGATGTTCGCTAGGTAATCGTGTATCGATAGGTCTCCTTTGCGTTGATTGGATAATTGATTGCGATACGACAAGATCTTTGTGTTGGATTTGTTGGAGTAGAGGTAATTAAGTTTTGCCCAAATTTTTGCAGCTGAGTCCAAACCGACGAGCTTTGGAAGAACATTAGGCGTGACCGATACAAGGAGCCAGGAAGCGAGCACGGAATCTATAGACTCATAATCTTCAAAATCCAGATTCGCCATATCTCTGCCATCTACTGTTCGAATCACTGCTGCCGGCGGAACTATGGATCCATCAAGACACTGATGAACACGGTGTTGTTTAACCATAAAGTACACTTGCTGTTTCTATAGCAAGAAGTTGTTGTCATCAAGCTTGATCGTTATCTTTTTGTTGGTAAATTTGTGATTGTATGTCGCGGCTTAAACAGGAAACACTCCTGAGAGATTTGAACCTGTGGCTTGTGACATCATTGCAAGATGATCGATCCACTGTATGGAGATCTCCTAGCGATGATGTCTTATATTTGTTCTGAAAGCCAGGATCAAAGCTAACGGAGGTCGTCAGGCTCTGATACCATGCCAGAGCTCTCACTGAAATGATCTTTCTTTTGTTATTCATGAATGAAGACTTTACAGTCCATTTATAGAGTAGCTACTAGACGATTGTGTTTTGGTTTGTTACAACAGAATTCAACCACTTGACTTATTGACTAACTAACTTTACATGTCATCATTACATCCAATAGGCACCAACTACTATTATAAGGCTGAACATGGTTTCCTTGTAAGTGAATACCAGATAATTGCCTTGAAGCCTGCTTCAAACAAGAAACAATAGACTTAGCTTTCTGTAAGATTGCTACACTTGACATAGAAGACCTTTTGAAGATTCATTCATTCCTCCTTTTCCATAGTAGCTAGCAAACAGTAGGAAAAAGCTCACTCCATTTATCTCCAAGAACACTTCTAGGATTTCAAATATTAAAATTCAGCCACTCATGCAAATTTAGGTTAAAAACCAACCTTTGATAGATTAATGATACCAAACCATAGGTCTTTCGTCCATTTATAGTCACGAAGAATGTGAATCAGAGATTCCTCACTAGTATTACACCAAGAACACATTCGTCAACACATAGACCACATTTAAACCAATTCACATTAGTAAGTAATCTATCATGTAAAGCAAGCTAGAGGAACGACCTACAACGATGCATAAGCAAGTTAGTAAGTAGTCTATCATATAGGCAATTTCCAAATTTTTGACCATAAGATCTCAAAGCCAACTTATTCCTCGGTAATAGAAGCATAAGCAGATTTAAGAGTGAAGAGTCCATGATGATCATGTTTCCAAATAACAGTATTAGATGGCTGAATCACACTTACACCGTCTTAAACATGCTTTTAATATTTCTTAATATCGGATCAAATATTAGAACCTAGTTTATTATGATTAATCAAAGGCATCAAATCATCACCACATTTGTACTTACTCCTAACCACTTTAACCCAAAGTTTATCTTTACATGTAATCAAATTCCAACCAAGTTTAGTCACGTAGGCAAGATTTTGATTCCTAATGTGACACAACCCAAGTCCTCCATTCTTATTCGACTTACAAACTGAATCCCATATAACCAAGTGCGTCTTCTGATGATCAGTAGTAGAGCTCCATAAGAAACTCCTATTAGACTTCTCAATTGCTTCACAAGTATTAGAAGGTACCAAATTTGTTTGTATTGTATATTCTGGAATAGTAGAAGTGACCGAAGAAACAAGCGTAGCTAAAGACAAACAAGAAGCTTTTTCCAATTTGCAAGACAGTTACCAACTTTATCAACCACATCATGTTAACTATCTTTGGATATCCTTTTATGATGAAGTGGAACCCCAGATATTTTCTAAGATCAACTGCCAACTGAAAACCCAGCATATTACTAAGTTTCGTTCTCCTAGAGTAATGCACATTTTTCGAAAAGAAAACCCGAGTCTTTTGAATATTTACTTTAAGACTTGAACTAAAGCAGAATTTATCAAGACACTTCCTTTACCACAAAAAACCTGCTACAAAGAAGCTTCTGTGAATAAAATGATATCATCAGCACAAAAACAAATGAGAAAGAGGAGGACCTTTCTTACAAAAATAACACTAATGTATCAACAATTGATAAAATTAAAAAATATGAATTTTATTAATAAAATTATAAAGTTTATAACAACTAACAAGTCAACCTAATGAATTAATTATCATTAATAGATAGCTAGCATGTATTAATTTGATTCCGTCTGTCAAGAATAAATATTCGTCTCCCATAGTTTCTTTATCGGGCAATTATTCTTGCGCAGACTTAACAGGACCCTCGCCATATTATACGAAAAAAATCTGTTGCAAACAAGTATCGGATCAAATAGAACCAGCATCATTCATGTGAATTTCAATCAATTTTCATTAATCTTTATATATATGTATGTATATATATGTGTATGTATACACATATATATGTATATATATTCATGGAACTTATATGTAAATTGAACCGATCGATCATATGTTCACGGATGAGCGTGAACTGTGAAGAGACGTAACAGGCCTGCCCCTAATGATCAGCACGAAGAACAGATTCGAAGTAATAGCCACATTACATTCGTCAACGTATAGCATACATGCCCACAAATAAAAAACCATGCACATACGTAACGTGATTACATCTTTTGTGTGTGTGTGTGTGTGTGTTTTCTTACTCAAAAATCAAAGTAATGTTTGTTTCTTTTCTTTGAAAAAAAGGAGACAGAAGTGTGTATGGTTTTTAATATAAAAAATAGTTATAAATAATGTTTTGGTCATGAAACACTAAATAATTTAAGCATGTCTTTATAAAGTAATTAATGGAAGTAAAATTTGGCGATATCCACTGTTTTTTATATAATATAATTACTCAAATCTTTAATTAGCTTCTACCTACGTACATCCATGACATTGTTGTTTAGGTGGTCGATTTTGTCCACTAATTTCTGAAATGGATTTTTTTTTTTGGGAAAATGGCAATAAAGTCTCAAAGACCAAACATATTAACCTTAAAATCCTACCAATTTAGATTATCACTAAAAAGTCCCAAGAAACCTTTGGGATAACAAGTTAAGAAGAGAAATTACCTACATTCCATTATCCTTTCAGCAGATGCATGTTAGAGGAGAGAGAAATTTAAAAATTCAAAAATCTCATTGATATCGTTCACTCAACCATAGAAATTTTAACAACTTATCAGGCCGTGATGACAATATTGTAAGCACTTTTTGACAACTTCTCAAGCCGGGTAATGTTCACTTCGCCATGGAAATTTTAACAACTTATCAAGCCATAATGATAACTTTATAAACATGTTTTGACAACTTCTCAGGCCGGGTACTGTTGACCCAGCCATAGAAATTTTAATAATTTATCAAGCCGTGATGACAATTTCGTAAGCACGTTTTAACAACTTGTAATGCACGTTATGACAAAGTCCCCTGAACATGTATTACAGGTTGTCAAAATGTGCTTACGAAATTGTCATCACGGCCTAATAAGTTGTTAAAATTTTTATGACTGAGTCAACAGTACCCGAACTAAGAAGTTGTTAAAACGTGCTTACAAAGTTGTCATCACGGCCCAATAAGTTATTAAAATTTTCATGGCAAAGTGAACAATACCCGACTTAAGAAGTTGTCAAAACTTGCTTATAAAGTTGTCATCAAGACCTGATAAGTTGTTAAAATTTCTATGGATGAGTGAATAGTACTCGTGCGATTTTCGAATTTCAAATTTCTCTCCTCTAACATGCATGTGCTGAAAAGACAGGGGTATACAGGTCTTTTCTCTTCTCAACTTATTATCCCAAAAGTCCCTTATGACTTTTTGGTGAGAATTCAAAATTGGTGGGACTTTTGAATTAATATGTTTGATCTTTGGGATCTTATTGTCATTTTCTCTCTCTCTCTCTTGCCTGGCCTGGGCTAAAATAACATTTAATGATTTAAATGAAACGGAATATTTGCAAAGCATGATTAATCACAATCCTCTCAAAAGTCACTGTTCTAATACTTAATTTACTTATATATAGCAATCCTCTCACAAGTCACTGTTCTAATACTCAACTATCACATGTCAATAAAAAAACTCAACTATATAAAATCTCATCAATTTTGTTCCAAAAAATCCATACATTAAAGTCCAAAAAAAAAACGCAAGTGTACACAAGTCATACTAATAAAAAAAGGGTTAAATGTTATTTTTTCTGTAGAAGTTTTTACTGAAGGGAAAATTTGCCCCCGAAGTTTTAAAACAGGGACAATTTTACCCTTGCCGCTATCTTGATTAATTTTGACAATTAATTCAATAAATATGTTGAGCTGACAGTCTACATATCAACATAATTATTTTTGGTTAAGCTGCAAATTTGCCTCTAAATCCATGTATCATCCACTTCATTTTTAAAAAAAATTAGATTTAAAATTTTTTAGGCAAATTTGTATTTTAACAAAAAAACAACCGAGATAACATGTGAACTGTTAGTTCAACATATTTGATTAACTAACAATTAAAATTAACTTATATAACAGCAAAGGTAAAATTGCTCTTATTTTAAAACTTTCATGATAAAATTGTCACTCAAAAAACTTTTAGAGCAAGTTTACCCCTTAGTGAAAGCTTGTGAGGCAAAATTGCCCCTTAAGCCATAAAAATATTGTGACATTTTTTCCTTCTTTTATTACTCCTCTAATCCTCTCCTCTTGTCCTAATGGCGTAGTTTGTAATTTATAATATAGATTGTACTACAAAGTAAATTTACATTCCTGACGAATCACTTATTGTACAATTCTTGAATCTTAATTCAAAGGACGACCTCCATTTTTTTTTGTGGTACAAAAGAGAGCCAAGGCCCAACAGAAATTAAATAGTCAGGGGATTGGATCCCAATCTATCCTGGTGGTCCGGACACTCGTCCAAAATAGCAGATGAAGATGATCCTTCTTCGGCCAGCGCATGAGCTAGAAAATTCTGTTCCCTGTATATATGCCGAAGAAGCTGAACTTCCCAGTCTTTTTTCATTCGCTCTTCGATTGTAATGAATGTAAGACTGCATTTATGTACTGTTTCTGATGATAGAAGCAAATCTATCTGTGTCTTTGACTTTGAATCTGATTCAAAGCATGATTTTTTCTGAAACCCAACTCCCAAGCTAGTGAAAAATCCTGCATAATGCCTTGCTCTTATTAGTTTCATCCATAATTCCTTTTTCATAAGCGCAGTAAGGAAGAATATGAAGGACATCTTCCAATGCCACTGTTGTAAAAAGGACACATGGACTCACTCACCTGCATCTTTATCTTTCGGATGCTGTTGGGCTGGTTGTGTGGGTATCCAAATTAATATGGGTCTTTGACCTACTAATATGTATATATGTGTTCTTCATTTTTTGGGCCATATTTACCTCTTAAGTTTTTGCGCAAAACACTGTTTAAATTAACTATTTAATTTTTGCATTGTTTCCAAATGAATTTAACTTTTTTAAAAAAATAAAAATTAAGGTCATTGTAATTGTGATGTACGCTTCCCGCAGTGGACCTCACCTCATAAGATAAGGCTTTGTTATTGTTACAATTCATTGAGATAAACAAGTAATAAGCAAATGAAGAGGATTAGTTCATGGAAAAATGACAGGAAAAGAACATTGAAATTGTAAAATCTCAAATCAAGTATTTCTCATAAAATGAGTGATGAATTATTTATTTAATTCTCGTCGCTACCTTATCAATTCTTTGTAACAAATCTGATTTAGGATTTTGCAATTTTAAAATTCTTTTTAGTCATTTTCCCTTTTCATGTCTGCCCTTGAGGGGTTTTTTTTTCTTTGTTGGGGGACTGTGGGGGCAAAAGATGTCTGTTCGAAGAATTCCATCCAAAATTTTAATGATGAACAATAATTATTACAACTTTTAGTGAGTTTTTTTTTTTACCCAAAATCTTCTAGTGAGTTGATAACTTAACATACCTACATACATACAAAAGCAATCGCATACATTTTTCATATGATATTTTGATGATTGTTAAAACTTCAAATAGCGACAAGACTTTCAAATATGTGTGTGCAACATAAATTATGGCTTCTTTTTTTAAAAAAAAAAAAAATCTTCCAGTCAAACTGGTATTTTGTCTGGCTTAAACTTAATTGGAGGTGAAAAGGAAACAAAAGAAAGCAACAAGGAAGACAAGAATTAGATGGGCAAAGCAGCAGATGAACGCTTTTAACTCAATTGTACGTTTTGAAGCAAACATGGAAATGGAAGTGTCAGTTTCAGTGTGGGTTGTGCTCATATTTTATTCTTTTGTTGGCCAATGCTCTTTTTTTTTTTTTTTTATTCACAAACACAGCAAATATCAACTCATGTCTCCCCAAGGAAAAGGGAAGAAGAAGAAGAAAACAAAAGCACCACCATTTCCATTATTAGATAGATACCTTTCTCCACTACAACTACTACCAGAGGCCCACCCCTATCCCTCTCAATTCTCACTCATATATCCATACATACACATTTTAGCCTGCAATTTGCATTTCTTGCCCCAAATATCAAAACTGTGTTTTTATTTACAGCCACAAATATGTTTTTTGTGAGTATCAGAAACCACGTGGCCACTTCTGGGACGCCCAATGTTGCCTGACGGGTGTCTCCCACTGCAAAATGAGCTCTTTTTTCAATCCGGCAAACAAGAAAAGGCAATGGATATGATATTTGGATAGGATAAAGGGTCGATGTCCATTCTTGTTCTTCTAAGTGTACCTTCACATCATCACTATTCACCGCCTTGATGGAAACCTCTGAGTGCTCGGTGGTTGTTCGAGAGGGACCATACAAGGTACGCTGGTCCCCAGCTTCCATCTCCTAGCCAATTCATTTAATTTGAAGGGGGAAAGAAGAAGAAGAAGAAGAAGAAGAAGAAGAAAACTAGAGTAACTGGGAGGAACATCAACTGAATTGCTTATTGGTATAAAATAGCAATTCTAGTACCAACCAGAACATTAAATTTTGTCGCCGCCATCGGAGTCAATCTCTCGGTGGGACTCAGTGCCTATGTAGATTTAGAACTACGAGGGATGGTGGATATGCCTTGCTTAGAGAGTTCAGCCAATACACTATCTGTGCAAGGAGGTTTTAGACCTAAAGGCAAGGGCAGCCATGGCTTGCTTATTGCCTCCTTTACAACCTTGTCAACAACTTCATCTGCCTGCATATATATACACCCAACACAAGCAAACTAACTTTTAAGAAACTTTTCATGCCCATTTAGAATCTTCAAGGCTCAAGCATAGTGATTGTTATTAAGGATTTGAAAGTGCAAACTTTAATTAAGACACCCCATGTGATATCACGCTACATTCTCATATAGCCTCGAACTAAAAACTGGTGGCTTTGCACCATAAACTGTTGGAAGAACGAAAGGAAAGTATGGCATTACCAGATGATGCTCCAATGAACTCGGAGGCATGCTTGGGTTATATTCAACATTATTAGCACGGCAAAATCCAGGCATATACTGGCATTTGACACGAAAAGTTCAATTAGCAGTAGGTATGGTTAGATTTAGTAATGATCCGCAGAATATATAAGAGAGATTCAGGATCTTATATTGGCTTTACTCACTTGAGTGTGAAAATAACTAGGATTTTGAGAAGGCGGTAACACAGGGCAACCCCATGCTTCTGCATGCATCTGAAACATCAACCATATAGCAAATCATCACAAGGCTGCTAGAGGTGGGTTTGTAAAGTAAAGGGAAAATGCATACTGATTTAGTTCTGATGAGAAATGATACCCCTGGAAAAGGCTGCCATAGGTGATAGTTAGGTGGCCCCCACATCTGTACACCAGCCGGTTGACTTCCCGGCTGTTCCCACATTGGGTATGTTGGAGCTGGAGATAAGGTGTGATTAGAATGATATGGAGGATAGGCCATAGTTGGTCTTGGTACATAATAGCTCCGTTGCATTATATCTCTTTGATTTGGCCATCTTCGATCTTCTTCCTTGGGCAAGATATGCCTCTTGTGCATTCTATATTTCTGTTTGACAAAAAAAAAATGTAATCAAGTCAACCTATGCGGAAACATGGTCACATGGATATGTCTTTTTTATAATCATCTACTAGCAGTGTTATTTTTAAAAGAAACTTTAGACTATAACCACCAAGTAAAATAATAACCTGAAGATGGCTAGCCACATTATGCCTTGTCAAGCCTTCGACTTTCATTAGCTCCAGTATTCGAGAAGGTATGGCCTGATCAATACCTAGTTGTTCCACTGCCTGAACAAATTTATTGTGCAATTCAGGCGTCCAGTCTACCTGAAACCAAAATTAATCGACAAAAGCATGTTGAGATCTTCAGAACCAGCAAATCATTTGCGTAGTTGAAAAATCCCATTATAGCAAAAAGGACAGAAAAGGATAAGAAACAAACAACACAGGAGCATACGCTCCTACATTTGAAAAATCATAAATCTAAGACAGATGAAAGTCACATAAGCTGGTGGTAAAACATTCATGGTAGCCAGCTGACTGCAGAGTTTTAAGAATGATACAATGTTTTAAGAATAAAGTAGCAAGACTTGATAATTCCATAACAGATTTTCTTGTAATCAATATACGGATACCATCCAGTCATGAGTTACATATTGCCACAGATTTGAGTTAATAGAGATGCCAATTTTTTAACAGGAAGGAGGAGGAAGGGAGAGGGATCTCAACATGGTTATCCATAAGTGCTGATATAAATGCTTAATGCCTATTGTGCAACAGGAGGAGAGAAGGATATGCACAAAGATGGCAAGAACTAGTAGTCAAAATGCAGCGTACCTTCATCTTCTTTGATTTCTTTTTATTAGCTGTGATCTCACATGCATCTCCAAGAACACCCGCTCTTTTTGGAGATGGAGTACTATCATCATTGCTGCTGACAAAATTTCCATCATGAATATGTGTAGAAACATCACTCTCACTCTTAGAACCATTGGCAAAGCCCTCTTCCTTCTTGACTAGGTCCATTTCAGGCTTACTTGGTTGAGGCGTAGTAGCACCCTCAGAATTTGAATTTCCACATGTAGTTTCGACAGATATAGTTTCCCCATCCAGTTCTCCACTCTCTTTCTCAGTCAAGCAATGAGTCTGTTCATGGCAATCTCCATCATCCAATAATCTAGCCCCCTGTTTTAATTGTGGAGTTGAAGGAGCCGGATATTTGTTATCGCTCCCAGATGACAGCTCTTGGTCATTTTCACTAAACCTCGATACTTCCTCTATATCTATTGAGATTTTACTTTGCTGGTCCTTATCGTCTGTTTGGAGCTGCAACATCGATAATACAGATTCTTTGACGGGTTTCAGTGATTCAGGAAGGACTGTTGCTCCAGCGTTAAATGCCTGCTCAATTAAACTACATCAGAAACAATTTTGTTCAAATTATGTTAATAGTAAAGGCCAGCTTGAAGCCATGACTGTTATCAGACCTTGTGCACCACATGCTGCCAGATATTCCTGAGCTTTTCTTCAGAGAGTGGTTTTCTCAGGAACTCGACTGCGCCAAGCTTAAGAACGAACAGAGAATTAAAAGGCAAGCATCAACAATTTGGATTCAACGAAAAAGTATGATGGTTATAAAATCTAAGACTACTGACATTTGAACTATATAGTCACTACCATTAGAGGCCTGATTTGAAAGGAAAAGTTCAGATTTAGGTCCATAATTTGAAAGTACTAAAAACGTCAAATAGCATATTAAAGCTAAGTTTGAATGATTTTAAATAATAACCCCCTGACATTAATATAGTAAAGTCGAAATCTTACTGCTATACTCTTCATCATGGTGCTGAGGCAATGGTCGTCTGAAGTCACTGAATCAAATTAAAAGTATCACTTGTTAAAAAAATTGTATCAAGGATAATGTTCTTTAGAGTAAGCTTCTCGCTGGTGTTTCTCATGCCATGTTCCCTCACAGACCATGCATGAATTAAGGTTACAGGATCTCAATGAAAAAGGAAGTTTTCACGTCATGTGAAAAAATGATAGTGACATCCATGAAGCAAATGAAAGAAGGCGAATAAAAATCCCTAGAACTTACAGTTATTAGAGAAAAAAAGTAGAAAGAGACAGATGTCCAGAGATAGGCGAAATTTATTATTGTGCTCGAAAGATAAAATGGGTGGGCTTGTCCTTACTAAAAACTGGTTTTACTTGTAACGCAATAAGACTGAACATTTGACTTTTAAGTTCCATTTAGAATAGAATGCCCCTTTGGGGGGTGGAAGAGAAATATACAAGTTTAAAACTTGCATAGCTAGGGTTGGTCTTTGAACTCACTAATGGTAGGTAAGTCCTTGGCACTTTCAAGAAATTTGAAACATCCCTGGTTATTGCCTGTACTGACCTGCAATTATAGATGCAAGTAGGATCAATGCGTGTGGTGAATAATCAAACTACTAATGCTGTCTTATATCAATAATCTAAAATAATTCAAGATTAAGAAATAAAAAATGGTGAAAAAGTTGATGACAAAAATCATGACAATAATTACACAAATTCTAAAGTGCATTACCTCCACAATGGCAACATGGAATCCGTCAGGTTTGCTTGAGATTGCCGACAAGGCTTCATTCTCATTGCAGAATACAGAAACTGCACAATCAGGTTGAGGCGTACTAAGCAGATTAACAGAATGACAAGCATGTAAATAAAACGAATGATCATGGTAGTGTGGGAAAATAGGATACAAATTGAAAATCCAATAGCATTTAAAACTCTTTGTATGTAAGTTCTTAAAATATATTTAATAGAACTCATTTTTTTCAAAATAGTTTTGTTTATCCTCATACATGCTTGTGCTTAAGATTCAAGAAATTAATCCAAGCTAGATAGGCACTTGAGCTAATAAAGGTTGGTTCAGTTAATAAGGAGTTGGCTTATAACCCAAAAGGTTGAGTTTTATTCATCTATCCCTATTATTCTCATAATTTGGATCACATAAAGTTATTGAAATACTTAAAGCGTATATAGTTCGGGAGCAAATGAGAGTTTTGTCAGCTTTACAAGACATTTAAAAGAATACCAAAATTAACATTAAGCATCGCAAAAGGATAAAAAAATATTGTACTTTTAAGGACTACCTAAGCACCGATTCCATTAAATCTCATACCATAAAATTCCCAAGAATTATATCCAAAGCAACAAAACTTTACAAGATGCCATCCAAGAGAGAAAGAAGGGAAAAAATGGGGACCAATTCTATTCACTAATAAAGGCAATTGGGAAATTGCTAGGCCAAAGAACAAGCAGGTGAAAAAGTCAGGGAAGCTAACAAGACAAAAGTAATACCAATATAGTCCATGGCTTCGAGCTTTGCCCTTATATCGGCAGCAGAATTGGTGTCCCCATCAAGGAGAAGAACCCTAAGTCCCTTGGGAAAATCTTTCCAGCTTTGTAAATCATTGGCAGTACAAACCATAGCTGGTTTGGCATCGTTCTCAGCCCCTACCCAATTGGTAACTTCATTAACTGGTCATCAATATTTAATCAATTTTTAGAGAGAGACCAAAGAAAACCACAAGCTTGGTCTAGTAAACTAAACCAGGCAACAGTCCAAATTGCTTAGCTTCAAAGCTAGCAAACAAGAAAAAACAAAGTAAGTCACCACGCATTGTACTGTTTCTAAACCAGAGTTAAACAAGCAAACACTAACTTGCATATTACTTAATTTGCTCGCATAGTTAAGGAAAAAAAGACAAGGATTTTCAGAGAGCATATAATGCAGCATACTAACTATCCATTATAGATCAACCAAATAAGTTCTAGCTTAAGAAGAAAGTGAGAATGCAAGTACTGATCACGCACGATTCAGCTGGTAAAACCATGATACGATATCTAAAAAATTTTACCAGCTTTTTTCTTTTAAAGTGAAACTATTACAGAACAATAAAAAGACAGAGGCTTGTGTGTAAGATCTCCCAAAGAGGAAATAGGGGAATAGGAATTCATAATCACAGACCCAGAAAGGAAATCATGGGGGAAGAAAAGAGGAAAAGGCAAAGCAGTTCAAAGAGGGAGACACGTGCATGCAGATAATTGTGCCCAGACATACAAAAGCAAAACCAAAAAAAAATGAAGGCATAAACGGAGACAGAATTAGCATGCAGAAGAGAAGAGAAAGTGAAGATTTAAAAAAGAAGAACTTGAGCCCATGGAAAGCATTATTACCACCTTCAGTATGAAGAAAATGGCTCTGCGTCACTCAGTGGATTTAGAAGTTTTAATTATCTGATGCTCTCCTCTTCTTTCGTGGGAAGTAACTGAGGAGCGAGAGAGAGAGAGAGAGCGGGGAGACAGAGAAGGAGCAAGGAAGGGGAAGGGTAGAACCGTAGGAGAGGTTCAAGAGATGTGTTTTTGAGGCGCGTCTCTGACCTCTGAACAGTAGCTATCAGCTGTTCCGGACCACAGAATACGTAGAAAGCCTCCCTCCCTCTCTCTCTCTCTCTAAATAATGTTACTGAACCATTTTGCCACCTCTTCAACGTTATTATTTCAAAACTACCCTTACTCTCACTTCCTTCTTCTTTTCCCACCTCTCCTTGACTATTTTAGGGAGAAAAGTGGAAAGAAAAAATAAATAAATATTAAATTTAAAAAATTTTATAAATAGTTAAAAAAATTATTATTTTTTAAAAAAATTTCTCTTAATTTTCTTTCTTCCTTAATTTTCTCTCTATCTAAATAAAGAGTTAATCTCTCACTTACTCTTTAATAAGTTAAATCTTATAACTGGGGAGGGAAAAAAAAATTACCTAGTGGTGTGTATGTTTCTCTGTAAAAGGTTTTGAATTTGATTCTATTTATAATCTTGTTTCTTATTAAAGTCATTAGTGCCTGCTCTTGTGACTCAAAAATAAATATTAAATGGGTTAATATAATGTTTGTCTTTTAAATTTATTTTTAATTTGATTTTGTTTCCTCAATTTTCAAATCACAAGTTTTAGTCTCTCAAAGGGTAAAATGGTCTAAGTTTTTATTAAACTATAGGCACTAATGTTTTAAAAGAAATAAAACACAGACAAAAATAAGCACAAACTTAAATAATACAAAATTATAATAACCCTAATGAAGTAATTAAATTAAAATTTTGTTTATCAAATCTGTTTATATATTTATATAAAAACGCCTACAAAACATTTTATTCATTATACTTCCTCATAACCCACTTTCAAACACACAAAAATAAAGGAAGAGTCGTTATCTCATTGAATAAGTTTTAAATTACCACAATTAATTGTTAAAATTAAATTTGAGGGCATGCGAAAAGGCGGAACCTAATTTTTTGTTATAAGGGCATGCAATTAAAAATTTGTTGGCATGTATAATTATAAATTTTCTTATGAAAACAACGTTATATCTATATACAACATAAAGATATTATACAAAGAAACAACTATCTACAGAGGTGGGGCTGCCCCTTTTCCTCACAAGTGGCCACAAATAATGTTTTACCTCTTTTATTTGTTTTTCACCTTGTTGGGCTGAATAACGCAAAATGGTAGGAGTGTTATAGCGTGTTAGAGTAAAAGGACGAGCGTTTTAAGGCAGAAAAAAGAAAGGGACGTGTGTTTATTGTGCCTTGAGTTTAAGAGTCAGTTGGGGAGGAATAACTAGAAGTGTCTTCAAATAAAAAAAGTTTTATTAACAGTAATTTGTGTTTACATAAAAAGTAATAGAGATGACTTATATTTTCTAATGAAGGTTTGCTTGAATGGCAAATAGAAAAGTAACTTATAATATTTTTTTATAGAATTTTTTTAATAGAAAAGTAACTTATGATGTTTTTTATAGAGTTTTTTTTACTTTAAAAAAAACTTTGTCATGTAATTTAAATTTAATAGTTATATAATATTTGGAACGAAATCATTCTTTTCGCATGGCCACAATAAAATTTTAAAAAAACTAAAAATAGTAAAATACACAATTAATTGTTCATTTTTAATTAGATGAAAGCTTTTAACAAGTTGGTATCTAATTATATTGCGAATACAATTCATTTGAGTTGAGCTTCTAGTTGATGAGGATACTTCTTGACATTGATTATCATTGTCTTTAGGAGTAATATTTGATACTTCTCCGTCTTTAAATTCCACATCAGACTGAGAAGTTCGTCGAATAAAATTATGTATAGTCATCATTACACAAATTATCTTGACTTGTGTTTCAAACTCGTATGAGGGCATCTCATCCAATATTTTAAACCTAGCCTTTCAGACTCCAAACGTCCTTTCTGTTGTACACCTCAAGTTTGAATGGTAATAATTAAAAATCTCTTGATGATTTGTAAATCCTTGTTGTCGTTTGAAGTCTGGAAGGTGATAACGTTCACATCTACATGGATCAAGATGTCCAACAAGTGTTAGGTAGCTCGAATTGACCAAATAATATTTCTCTACGAAAGTAAACAAATTTTAATGATAATGTGAATTTAATAACTTCTATGACAAAAAATAACAATAATGAAATTGAAGTTTTTAATGTCAAACCTAGATGTGGATGAGGGAAATTCAAATTTGAAGTTGATAGAGCTGTATTGAATACACAAGCATCATGTGTAATGCCTTCCCATCTCACAAACACAAAAGCAAAGTACATATCTCAATCACACACGGCCATGATATTCTATGTAGGATATCCTTTGCGTTCAATATATCTAGGTTACTCACTAGCACTAACCACGCACTCAATATGCATTCCACCAATTACCCTATTGTATCCTTAAAATAAGGGTAATATCACCAATCATTTTCTATTTTTGGGTGACAATGATGAAACTCTGGATCAATTGGTTTGATTTTTCCCTAGCTAGATTGAGACATGCCTCCAACATGCAATGGAAATGCCTACTAACAGTTTCTCCTTAATGTTGAAACCTTTCTTGTAGTAACATATTTCCTTGTTCATGACCAACTGTAAACAGGAACATGGCAACAATTTGATATACTGCAATCTCTTGTGTCCCTAGTAACCCATTTTCAACCAATTTTGCGCATAAGTGGTGGAAGACATATTTTTCCACTTGAAAATTTTTCATGACATATTGTTCCATGTCCTTGTAAACCACCGCCACCCACATTACGCCTATTTGACGACTAGTCCGATGTGGCTGTCAGTTTATATAAAGCTGGATGTATGCAGTCACTGCTAGACCAATTTGTTCATACTCTTCCAACTCTTTATTCAAAATGGTAAGTACTAGAGCCTTCCTTTCTTTTCTCGACATCGGCATTGGTTCAGCAATCTTTGTGCTAGATAAAATCATATTAAATTAAATGACAAAACATAGTATAATATGCATAAAAGTCATATATGAAAGTATAATAAAAACCATAATAAGTCTACCAATTATGCATATTGTATCTAAATGATAACATCATCACATATGAAAATATAATAACATCCATAAAAGTCATACAACATTGTTGACGAATTAAACATAATTTGTCTGACAATAAAACATAACAAAGTTTGAGAATAAAACACAAAATGTAAATGCCTTGCGTAACATATCAAGTATAAATTGTTCAATCGGAGAGCTAGTCCTGATACTTTTCTTTATAAGCATTACTCTGCAACCACCGTAACAAGGCATGTTGATTTTTCCTTAATGTTAAGTACATTACCCGAGGCACTGGTGCATCATCATATTACAACAGTGGAGGCTAAAATCAAGGTTCGCCTCATATTCTAGCATTGACACTATTTCACCGACAACCTCCTAATCTGTCATGTCAATGGCAACATTTATAATTGCATCCACCCTTTCCTTAGACACAGACATTATAGAGCTTACAACATATGCAAGTTGTTGACTTTATGGGCCTTTCTTCCTTTTGGACTTAGAGGACTCCTCAACTCTTTTTCTCTTCTTGATACTTCCACAACCACTCGGTACAGTAGGAGGAGTGCTCATGCCCAAGTTGAATCTTTGGAAATCAACACTCATTCCCAAGCTGGCTCTAAGGTTAGCAACTAAAAGTCTTCCTCACTGTCACTTGACCCTTCTTTTAGGTCCATACTGGGTTAGTACACATCATCTTCATTTAGGTCTATTGGCATTGGCTATGAAGCAGATGGTGTTAAGATACTCTCACCCGAGGCGAAAACATCTTTGAGTATTATATTCAACTCTTTGCCAAACCTCAGGTAATTGTGCATGTACTTATCATATGTGCGATTCTCTAGCATTCATAGAAGTAGGTCCAATCAAACACTTCATATGAGATAAGTTTAATCAAACACTTATGTTATTTTCCTATCCCACCACTCATCATCAGCAAACACCATGTTCCTTGCCTGGTCAAAAGATATGCTGGTCTCTTTAGAGAACAAATCGTCCCACGTTTTTCGCTCCTTCTTCAGGTTGTCTAACTTATTTTTTAATTGTTTCTTCATATGTACTTTATATATCTTCTCCACAAATGCCTTAATGATGCAAGCCCATGCTTTCAATGAAAATACATTTCCAGTACATTATTGCCGATAGATTTGCTCCAGCAATTATCTTATAAAAATCTCAGTCGACGTATTGTCCCATTGCACTACATCTTTGTCTTTACCCATCATGCTTGAAAATACAATTCCAGAACATTTACAATGAATAATAATATTTGTGGCATATTAAATATATAATTATTGATGCTTTCAGGAATAACAATGATTTTTATAAATTCAGAAAAATTACTAGACTAGTAAAGGATCCTAATTCACGTGGAAACAATAAGGAATCCAATTCATGTGGAAACAACTCTTGCAAATCCAAATAGAACTATAGGTCCAGTAAGCTAACTATGATACCACATCAAAGCAGCAAGGAAATGAGAAAATGCACCTCAAGACTGAGTGAACAAACACCAAGATAGAAAAAAAAACTACAAATATCACTCTCTAAAAGAACAAAAACTGAAAATGGGACATTGAGATTAGATCATGGAAAAGTTTAGAAGCAAAATTATTCAAAATTACACCAATCACAACCTGTCCAGAGAAGGTAGCAACAACCATAGAAACTTAGAGAATAATTCCAACTAGATATTCAGAATTGATGACCTACAAAATGTTCAAGAAACACACACACACACACACACACACACACAAAACAAGCCATGACGTGGACACACGCGTACACTCCAACGAGAGGCCACAGAGGGGTAAGAAGGATTTCATACTTTACCTTTCTTTTCCGGCAACACACAACAACACTACTATTCTGACAACCAAGGAGAGCCCACAGATCGGGAGAGAGTGCCACATATCGAAGCACCCTCACCCTTCACGAGGAGAAAGCTACGAGAGAGAAGACGAGAATGGCG
Organism: Acacia concinna; assembly: GCA_037177275.1. Classification (NCBI taxonomy): domain Eukaryota; kingdom Viridiplantae; phylum Streptophyta; class Magnoliopsida; order Fabales; family Fabaceae; genus Acacia; species Acacia concinna. Next base: position 17,663,332 of record JBAGKO010000004.1, on the reverse strand, counting down.
ACAAAGAAGGCGAGAATGGCGTCAGAGAAGGTGAGAACGACGTCCACCCCTTTCTCTTCAGACGACAGTGATGGTGGAGCTCATAAAACAGAGGGAGAGACCTTGAGTGTGTCGCAACTTCAGTGAAGCAAAGAGGGAGAGACCGATTATGATCGTGCCTAAGCCATCCAACTCTTTCTCTTTAGACGATGGTGACAACCTTGTGGAGCAAACCAAAGGGAGAGATGAGAGTGTTGGGTGCTCAGTTAGGAAGGTAAATGGTGAGCTGAAGGGAATATTGTTAGGAAGAGTGGAGGGTAAATGGCTCAATGATGAGGCTTTAATTAGCCAACAGTGCACTTCAGTGGAAAATAAGTAGCTCTCAACTACTTATAAAAGTAAGTCCAATGGCTTTTTTTAGTAACTCAAACCCCAATTGGCTAATAAACACATTAAATTTAGATGAAAAGTGATTTATGGCTAGATCTTCCCAAACATCCCCTAAGTCTAGTCACGGTATAATTTTTTATTGGACTTATTTTAAGTTTTAAAGTCTAAATTATTTAGTTTTATTTGTAGAATTTTTTTTTAAACTTGAAAATTGAATAGAACGCTGAATAAAATTTAAAATTTTATTTCAATAATTTTGAAACGAGACCCCCCAACGCACGAAATTTAAAGTATCAACCGCATGATATGTTTTTTGCATTGCATGTCTTTGTTGTTAGAAAATGTGCAAAAGTGTAATTTCCGTTGCATTCTTATTTTTTCTTTTGACAGAAAGGAGCCAATATTATAAACCTCTGCATTCTTGTTAAAAGAACATTCAAGCATAGGAAAAATGCAAATATTTGTATACTCAAGTTTAACGACAAGGCTTGACTTACAACAGAATCTCTTCTTCTTTTTTTTAAAATAGAGTTTATAGGCTCGGGCAGGCACTAACGGCCTGAAGTTACAACGATGGGATCAAACCCGTGACCTTCTCTCACTTGAGAGATACCATTACCACTAGGCTACAAGGCCTTTGGTAGAATCTCTTCTGTATGTGGAGAGTGTTTCAATTTTACCTATAACCTTAAGCTATTAGTATTTATTCTTGTACTCTCTGTTTTTTTTTTTTTTGAAAAAAATTAGTAACGCGTATGCAGATTTATATATAAATTGAAGAAAAAGTTCCATTCAATTTCAAACCTTTGACAATAAGGTTTTGTGCGCCACCTTAATAAGTAGCAGAAGTTGAGGAATTTATTCAAGTTGAACCTAATGTGCTATTTTTCAAATCCAAACACGTTGGTTTTTTTAATAATATATAATAATAAAAAAATTATTTAACGAAATGCTACAGTTTCAAAAATATTTAACCAAATATAATACTACAAATCGTGCTACAGTAGCACGATTTGCATTGAAAATAGGGAGGGAGAGAGAGAAATTTGTGCACAGATTTGTGCCTGTTCATATGAACAGTGCACATTTGCGCACTGTTCACGGAACAGTGTGCAGTGCGCACTGTTTACATGAACAGTGCAGGGGAGGGGTTGGTTTTTTTTTTTTTTTTTTTATAATTTTATATATAAATTTATTAATTTTTGATAAAAGGTAATAAAAATGATAAATAATAAAAGAAAATTTTTAAAAAAAAATTATTAGAGAAATTCAATTTTAAAGGAGGGAAAACGAGAAATTCTAAATAAATGTTTGTGTAATTTTTCTTAGTAATAACCAAAATTGCCACTGAATTTTTATGTAACATTAAATTCTTATCCTATACAAAAATGGATAATTACATAATGATACAAATAATTATTACAAAGTGAGGATAAAAGAACATAAATAAAATAAAACAGCATTGAAAATAGTGACTGCCGGTGCCACATCTAATTCTGCCCCGTGTTCGCTCGTTCTTTTATTCAACACAAAATTTGTGCAGAACATAAATAAAATAAA
>JBAGKO010000004.1:17619773-17635732 GCA_037177275.1 Acacia concinna | reverse complement strand
TCATAGAACAGCGACGCAATGCGTTGACTTTTTGGCCAACATGACATATAGCACGGACACAGAGCTAACCTTAATCAACTTCCCTCCAGTTCAGTGTTCAAATCTAATGTCAACTGACCTAAGCTGAGATTGGAGTTGTTTTGTGTATATTTGCAATAGCTTAGATCAAATTCAAGTATAACACTTGCCTTCCAATGGAAAAAAAAAAAGAGATAAAATTGGAATAGGCTGTATTTCTCTCATTTTATGGAATACATACTTAGCCCTTAAGGGTATGTTTGGCTCAATAGTTGGGAGGGGAAGGGAGGGTTTGATAAGAATTTTATTTTACCTTATTTCGATAGATAAAAAAGGAAGAGAGGAGATGGATTTTAATAATGTAAAAAAAGGTGATCAACAACATAACAATATAATCAACAAAAAATAAAGTAGATACTAGTTAATCTAAAAGTTTTTGAAGTGTAACATATAAAAAAAATTAATATTTGTCATGTAATAAAAATATTTTACCTACAACTTTTAAAACGTGTGTGTTCATTTATTTTTCTTATTAAAAATCTGTACATAGCAGTAAAAAGTATGACACTAACAATATATAACATAAATCTAAAAAAGACATAACTTAGATATATTAAAAAAAATAAAAATTATATGCATATTAATCAATAGAAGCTAACACATCACACTTTCACTCTAAATTCCCTCAATTCCTTCAATTTTTGAGAGAAGGGTTAGAAGGCAGAGGATGACCTCTCCTAAAAATTTTATTTATTTAAATAAATAGGAAATGGGCAAAATCACTCAATTCTCCTATAAACAGGCCCTAACAGGACTCCTATAACATGTTTTTGGATTGTATTCGTCGGAGATCTGTTAAGTCTGGTATGTGTTTTTCTCAGGCGACAAGAAAGAGCAGAGTTGCCATAGGGACATGGATGTCAGTCAACAACCTCAACGTTCAAGATTCAGAGAATACAAAAGGTGGTTCCTAGTATCTCTCTACGTCATCTTTCTTCTGGTAGGCCAATCTGCAGGGACTCTTCTGGGAAACTTGTACTATGACAATGGTGGTAACAGCAAATGGATGGCAACATTTGTTCAGTCAGCTGGTTTCCCAGTTCTAATTCCCATCCTCTTATACTTCTCACAACGAAGCAAATCCAGGAGAACCATGCTCAACACTGGCACCTCCAAATCCAAACCCAGTTTTTTAACTTATGCTCTCCTATACCTAGCTTTTGGCTTACTTTTGACAGGTGACAACCTTATGTATTCCTATGGGCTTCTATATATCCCAGTTTCCACTTACTCACTTCTATGTGCCACCCAATTGGCCTTCAATGCACTATTCTCCTACATCTTTAATTCTCAAAAGTTTACCCCTTTCATATTCAATTCCCTGGTTCTCCTCACCTTATCAGCTTCCCTTCTTGCAGTCAATTCTGAGTCCGAAGAGTCAAAGGGTTTACCAAAAAAAAAGTATACAATTGGGTTCCTTTTCACACTTGGTGCATCTGCTGTGTTTTCTTTAAATCTTTCCCTTGTCCAGCTTTCATTTGAGAAAGTTATAAAAGCAGAGACCTTCTCTTCTGTGTTGAATATGCAGTTCTACACAAACTTCGTTAGTTCATGTTGTTGCGTTGTGGGATTGTTTGCAAGTGGAGAATGGAGAACTCTGAACAATGAGATGAATGAATTCCAAACAGGAAGGTTGTCTTACATAATGACTCTGGTTTGGACAGCTGTGACGTGGCAGATTTCCATCATGGGAATGCTGGGGCTGGTCTTCGAGGTGTCTTCTTTGTTTTCAAATGTTATATGTACAGTGTCGTTGCCTGTTATTCCCATTTTGTCTGTGTTTTTCTTCCACGACAAGATCAATGGGGTGAAGGTTGTATCCTTGCTGTTAGCTTTGTGGGGTTTTATTTCTTATGTATATGAACACTATCTCGATGACCAAAAAGCCAAGGCAGCTAATAGAGATAGTGTTGAAGTTCCAAATGGTCAAGTTGAAATCTGTTGATCGAAGTGACCAGTTTTTTGTCTGAAGTTCAATGATGAATCAGCCATCAACATAGGTTAGTTAATGGGGCTTTGCTTAACCTGAAAAAGGAGTCTTACAACTTCTTCTTCTTCTTCTTCTTCTTCTTCTTCTTGGCTTTGATGAAGTAGCTTTACAGCTAGGCTTCGGTGCTTGATGGAAGTTGGAATTTCTTCAGCCATAATCAACATTTTGAACTTGCGCACACTAAAAAACAACCGACATAGAACATGAGCACACTTAGTCCAAACAAAAAGGGAAATAAAAAGGTGAAAATGATTAACCTTCATTATGACATAATGGGTAATTATTTAAGATGCATTGATTTTAATGGTTCGTCAAAGGCCAGATAAAATTTTCGTGGGTCAAATTTCGAACAACAGTAGTCTAACCTCAATAATGAGTTAATTACAGGAGTTTTCGTGGAGACAAAAATGAATTCTGTGCAATGGACTTTTCCCCCCTTAATAATAAGCTAAAACATAAAGTGCGAAAAAAATGGCCTACAGAGTACAGACATCCATATCTGCTATAATTTCTAGATCTTTGTTTATTAGGCCAGAGCTATAATTTCTAAATCAGTTATTTATGGCAACACACCATTCTAGTTACTACTCCTGTCTTTTGTTTGTAGTGTGATTTACACCACAAACGAAATCTTACAGTCTATTTGTTTTGCATAAAAGGATGGAATAGCCTTGATAAATTAAAAAAAAAGGGGGGATGGGATGGAAATGAAAGGAAGAGGCTGGGGTATGGGCGTTTGACGGTGTTTTTGGAAAAAAAAAAAAAGTTTTATACCCTTTATGAGTGTTTGACAACAGTTTGAAAAAATAAGAAACTTATTTAAATAAGTAGTTTAAAAAAATAAGTTGGTCTACCTATAATAAGTCACTTTTTTTATTTATAATTCAAACACAAGTCATTTTTTCTATCTCAATAAATCAAATTTCTACCTCAATTCAAATCTAATTTATTTTTGATAAGTCACTTTTTTAAAGCCACTTTTAATAAATCACATAAAAAAATAAATAACTTTGCTCATTCAAACGGTCCCAAATTTTTATGGATGTGTTTGGTTGGTACTTGTGTGTAAAAGAAAATAAGGTATGTATATGACTAAAAGATCATTTTACTTTAAATAAAAAATATTATTTAAATATATATAAAACTGACGTTTCCTTTTATGTCCATTCTAACTCCTAAGTTACATCAAAGGATTTTTTTGTCCTTTAACATTTTCCCTCCCTACTTGAAAAATGAGTCCCACGGTGAGCCCATGAAAATATTTCCATGAGAAAATGATCAACCAAATGCAGCGAAAGGGAAAAAATACCTCTTTTTTTTTTTTTTCTAGCTCCAAATTTTCGGCGAACCAAACATGCTGTTATATTAAGCATAGAAGAATTTAAAAAAAGGCATATGCATCAATTTTTCTTTCTTGATCTCTGTCAATCTTAAAAAAAAAAAATTACATTATTGAAGAATTTGTATCTTTTTCCAACAGTGAGATGATTGTGCTTATAAGAAAAAGTCAAAACCCTCAATCATTACCACCGTAGTCCATTTTTAAATGACAATCAGGGAGCCTGCTTTGTACAAGTGGTTGATTACTGGCATGGGCTTTTGCAAAAGAAAGGGCCATTTTTGAGCTGTTATGGTCTCACATGAGATGATATGGGCTCCTCTTAGAGACCCAAATATGGTCGCTTAAGCGACAAAGCACACAACAGAAAAGTAAAATATCCCGCCAAAACCGCATTCGAAACCTTCCAAGTTCAAAAGTGTTCACACCATTTCCCCTTTGAAACTGCAAGTGAAATAAATATAGAATATTAATAAAGTGCATAAAATATTGATTGACTCAGGTCAGTTCCAAAGCATGTCAGCCCAAACTCCAGTATAAAAACGCCTCGCCTCTTACGTGGCTCTCCATCCATATTTCACGAACAAACACCGTCTTCGTTGGCAACTCCACTCTTGCTAGCAGAGCCCAATTTAATTTTTCTTAAAAGAAAATACGCCAAAAATCGTTTCACTTATAACTGAAACAAAATAGCTTCCCTACTTCTTCTCCCCCTCTTCATTTTCTTCTTCTCTTTCACTGCCTGCTTCATCCTCTCATTTGCTCGCTTTTCGGATAGGGTTCCTCAATCTGAATCAATTGCTGGGGTAAGGCCCCCGCCTTGTCCTATGGCCACCATGGATGGCTTGATCGGCCTCGTCAATCGAATTCAGAGAGCTTGTACGACTCTTGGCGACTACGGATGTGACTTTGCTTTGCCTACACTCTGGGAGGCGCTTCCCTGTGTCGTTGTCGTCGGTGGTCAGGTTCGCTTTTGTTTTGCTGTTTTTAAAACGAGACAATCTATTCGCGTTCTACACGTTTCTGCTGTGCTCTCTGTTTGTCCTTTTTCGCTTTATGAGCAAGTTTATTCAAATGAGCAAGCACTTACTTGTTTCTCTGGTTTGGCGTGGGTTAATGCGGAATTTAGAGCTCTGGAAAGTCATCGGTACTAGAAAGCATTGTCGGCCGCGATTTTCTGCCCAGGGGATCAGGTAAGCAGTTGTCTATCGCTAATTGTTGTGCTCTGTGTGTGTGTGTGTGTCTATACTCAATTTTGTATTCTGTTAGGCTACTGATAAAGTGAAGAAGTGGCAAATACTAGATCCGACGTTTGGGAGCATTGTTATTATTTCCACTGCTCTTATTTTTCTTAGTCTCAAACGAATGTAATTTTATTAATAGTTATTTACATCAACGGAATGATTTAGAAACAATCTTTTTCTTGAGTTAGTCGATTCAAGACGTGTTTGGTTCTTATGTCATATACTATGTCCTGTTTGGAAACCATTTTGAAATTTTGGTTTCTTTATAAATCAAGGTTTAGCCTAAAATAATTAAATATATTGACACTTTTAAAATCTTAATTTAATTAAAAATCTCAAGTTGAAACCTTAGTTTCAAAAAGTCAGAAATAATAGCTTTTTAATCTTTTCTCTCTTTTCAAATGCATAAAAGTGTTAATGTGTTTGCACGTCATGTGCCTTCTTTTTTTGTTTTATTATTTTCTAATCCCCCTTCCCCACCGTCACCTACACACACAGCCACTCATAATTTTTTTTTGGACACGCAAACACTCTCTCTCTCCTTCTTATTCTTAATTTTTATTTATACGTATTCATATTAATATTTTATTTTCTTTTTTTGAACCATAACAGTAAAACATTATTATTTCTATATTTTATTTATATTCGTAACATCATAAGAGATTAAATCATTCATTATACACAAAATACGTAGTCATATATTATTTTCATAGTTTAATGTACTTTATTATTTACAATTAGTTAATTATAATTGTTGCCTTACCATTAGACAATTATGCTTGCCCATTTATTGTAAGCTAATGTATTTGTTAGATGATATATCAATTTGAATCACGTATTAAAATTCTAACTGCTTTAAAACTTTCATTTTTTACTTAAATATTTAACTATCTAATAAAATACATATTTATGTGAAAAATCTATTACATTATCAATTTTTTAATATATATATTACCTATTTTTTTCCATCTTATAATATGGACTAATACTATAATTTATATATTATAATCCAATTTATTTAAAAAATGTATTTATTATGAATTTTATAATGTAACAATAATTAATATTACATCATAACCCTTATATGTAATTAATACAAAAGTTAATGTCATTTTTGGTCATTTGACACTAAAAAAGCTATTCTGGTAACATTTATTTAAACACTTTCATTTTATTAAAACTTACGTTTTCACAAAAGCTCTTTTAAAAAATCAATTCTGAAAAAGCTATTTTGCTTCAAAATCTATCCCTCTAAAGTTAATCCAAACACACCATATATTCCACTTCTGCTTCTTAGCTAGAAGAACTTTTGGTGAAATTTGCTCTGGTTTTTTACTATAATACTTGCTCCAGCTTATTAATTTTTTTTAAAGAATTTTAAAAAATAATTACATTAAGATATTGAAATTTATTATTTTTTTCTGAACTATATTGTTTAACTTATGAAATAATGTATAATAACATACGATATAATTAAGTAATATAATTATTTTTTTGAAGATTCTTAAAAAAAAAATTAACCAACTCTTAGCACCGGAGGGAGTAAAAGAATAAAGAAGGATGGGATATCTTGGGTAGTGTAAAACAAATGTCTCATGAAATTTCCTTGTTGCAGTTTCAGTCTATAGTGAATGATGCTTGGCTCTCCTTTATTCTTGACATTTTGAGTGCATTTTAGGGATTGTGACGCGAAGGCCCTTGGTCTTGCAGCTGCACAAAATAGAAGATGAGCTTCAGGAGTATGCAGAATTCCTTCACTTGCCAAAGAAAATATTCACCGATTTCTGTATGTCTTCTGGGACTTCCTATTTGTTACCAATATATTTTTCCTTGAAATCTCCATTAGGAGTTTAAGTTGACTGGGAGCCTAGGAGGAATATCGTATAAAGTGACCTGATTATAACTATATCTTTATTTTTCTTTGTACTGATTTTTGAATTTGTTCCTTGATTGCTTGAATATCTTTTGAAGCTATGGTTCGAAATGAAATTCAAGACGTTACTGATAGGATGACAGGGAAGTCAAGACAAATATCTCCTGCTCCTATTAATCTCAGTATTTACTCCCCAAATGGTAAGCAAACAATTAAATTTTACTTTCATACGACTGCTGAGCATTTCTTGGTATCATTTTTTGTTAACACCTACCGCAGATATGAAGTATGTTTGTCGAAAAAAAGTATAAGTACCCTATTATAAGTCTTTTTTGATAAAGAAATTTGGTCATTAATATAGTTTCTTTACCCTTAATTAAAGGAGGAGAGAAAATAAACAGTTGAAAAAACAATAAGGGCAAATTTGTTATATGTGAGAATTAGTTAAAAATGACATGATCAAAGTGGTAACTAGTTCGTTTCCTCCTTGTGTGGATCTGAAGATAAATAAGTACTTAACATCTTCCCAACTAAAACCAGCGTTTAAGCAAGATAATCTTCTAGCTGTATCAAATGACAATTTTTCATTTCCTAGCAGCTGAAGAATATCGACGCTTTATTTTCCTTTGTTTCTCTCTATGGTCGTTTAATTCCTTCTTTTTCACTTCCTGTTTGGCCTTTCATTATAAATATTTTCTTTCCTGTCTTCTTGATAAGTGCTTCCGGTATTTTTTCCTCCTATCTGTACTCCACTATATGAATAACATTAGCTCTCAGAGCTTGAATTCTAAGTTTTCAGTATATCCTTTCACATCTATGTGTTCGTGATCCTTATTCATAGTTATCTGATGATGATTATACTTGTTTTCTTGTTAGTTGTCAATCTAACACTGATTGATCTGCCTGGTTTAACGAAGGTTGCCGTAGGTATATTTTCTAACCAGTTTCTTTTCTCAATTGACAAGAATTTCTCCATGTCACCAATTTCTAAATGATATTATTTTTATTTTAAATCTAGAGGGACAGCCAGAAAGTATTGTTGAAGATATTGACAATTTGGTTCGCTCATACGTTGGGAAGGTGATTACAAGATTCTCCTTTACATATACAACCACTGCCACTGCTACAGCCAGTTCTTAAAAAAGGGAATTTCGCTCTCGGTTCATGTTCTCGAAAACTTGATATTTTTACCATGACTTGACAACATGGAAAAGTAATGCCTTCTCGATGGATTTACTTGTAATGTCATTTCTTATTTTAAAGAAACTTCATTTTTAAATAAAATATATTAATTCCCATTTAAAATCACGTACTGTAGTTTTTCGAATTTAAACAAAATGGTGGATGAATATTTTCATGGACACTTGGGGGGTCAAGACTCTAGTCTTTACATTACTTATATCTGATGTGGAAGCTCTTCGTTTCATTTGCCTGCAATTTGATAGCCCTAAAAGGTGTGTGCTTTGTGTTTATGTCTTGGTATCGCAGCCAAATTGTATAATTCTGGCAATAACACCAGCCAATCAGGACGTAGCAACATCAGATGCCATTAAGATGGCTAGAGAAGTTGATCCTACAGGTATACTTGTTTCACCATGTTAGTTATTAATACTCCAACTCATGTGTTTATTTTCCATTTTTTCTCATTATGTGACTGTGCTCTCTCCTCTACAATAAATCCATAATGTTTTTCTATGTCAAAAAAAAAAAAAAAATCCATAATGTTTTTCTTTTAGGTGAAAGAACATTTGGCGTGTTGACAAAGTTGGATTTGATGGACAAAGGAACAAATGCTTTGGAGGTAAGAATTGAAGCTCTGAAGCATGTGGTCGCGAATATAATATTTACGTTTTTTAAATCCATACGGACGTGGTCATAGAAATTTTAATTACTATGATTGTAATGTTTTCATTTGGTTTGTAATGAAGGTTCTTGAGGGAAAAGCATATCGACTTCAACACCCATGGGTAGGAATCGTGAACCGTTCACAGGAAGATATAAATAAGAATGTTGATATGATCGCTGCTCGGCAACGGGAGCGAGAATTTTTTGCGAGCAGTCCTGATTATGGGCACTTGGCCAGCAAAATGGGTTCAGAATATCTAGCAAGTCTTCTCTCAAAGGTTTGTATTGATCATTTCTTCCTTTTTTTCCTGCTATCAAAATGATGGGATGGACATTTTATCTGCTTCCTTTTTCTTCTGCTTCTTTATAAGATTAATTAGTTACTCAAAGAATTGATTTGGTTTTCAGCATTTGGAGTCCCTGATAAGAGCTCGTATTCCTGGAATCTCTTCTTTAATTAATAGAAGCATGGATGACCTTGAAGCAGATCTGCGCCACCTAGGAAAACCAGTTGCTGTTGATGATGGGGTGAGGAGTAATGGAGTATTATTGTTTCTAGAGTTAATATCATTATTGGTTTTGATTGCATTTTGATTTTAGCATGTAGTTTTAAGTAGTTGGTTTTTTTTTCCCTAAGTGGTTTTAGTCCTTATAATTTCACAAGAGTTTGGTCAAGTTAAAACAAAAGAACAAAAGTGTAGAGATTAGTTATCAAACTCACATCAAAATTTTGTGAAACTATAGCCATTAGCAACTATAGAACTAACAATTTAAATCTATAGAAACCAAAACTAAAATTTAATATCAAACTAGTAAGGAATAACAATAATATTGATCCTTATTTTTATATCTTTAGTCGCAAGGTGGATATAATTTTTGTCGAATTTATTTTGATATTTTCAGGCTCGGTTGTATACTATTCTTGAATTATGTCGTGCATTTGACCACATATTTAAGGAGCATCTAGCTGGAGGGTAAGTTAACTTCGTTCGTTACTCTTATTTTGTTTAATGATCTACTTATTTCGAATTCAAATGACAACAATTTCAAGTGGATGCTTGAGTTCATTCTTTAAGAGCAGACACTGTTAATAGTTTTTTCCCGTGATTCCAAGAATTGTTACCCGCAGTAGAATATATATCTTCCGGGAAGGAAATCTCTCAACTTCATTGTATTTCTTTTTCTTAGGCGACCTGGCGGTGACCGAATTTATGGAGTTTTTGATTACCAGCTTCCTGCTGCGCTGACAAAGCTTCCCTTTGACCGTCATCTGTCGTTGCAAAATGTGAGAAGGGTTATTTCAGAGGCAGATGGCTATCAGCCTCATCTAATCGCCCCCGAACAAGGTTATCGACGCCTCATCGATAGCGCACTTAATTATTTCAAAGGTCCAGCTGAAGCTTCGGTGGATGCTGTAAGTACTTCTGCGCTACATAGTCCAATCTGGTTCACCTTTAACATTGTAATATCATTGCGTCCAATCTTGACTAGGGACTTTATATGCCGTTAAACTTTTCAGCTGTCTAGATGGTGAAAAGCAATTTATATATTCAATTTCATAGATTGATATGTTATCGAAATTTACCAAAGCTTCTTTTTTGTACATCACTGGTTTTGTGGCAGATTCACTGCATACTAAAGGAAATCGTCAGGAAGTCAATTGCAGAAACGCAGGTTTGAAAAAAGGGAAGGCGTGGGAAGCGAAATAAGAAAGTGGAATTAGGGGTGGTAGTTTTTTCCCAAGCAGTGCCTAATGTTAATCCTTGATATGGTGCAGGAGTTGAAGCGCTTTCCAACTCTACAGGCAGAAATAGCAGCAGTTGCTAATGAGGCATTGGAGCGGTTTCGTGGAGAGAGTAAGAAGACAACCTTGCGACTGGTGGAGATGGAATCTTCATACCTGTCGGTTGATTTCTTCCGGAAACTTCCGCAAGATGTCGACAAAGGAGGGAATCCAGTTTCCTTCTCCGCCGACCGATATGCTGAGGAACATTTCCGCAGGATAGGATCAAATGTTTCATCTTATATTGGGATGGTGTCAGAAACGCTGAGGAATACTATTCCCAAAGCTGTGGTTCATTGTCAAGTGAGGGAGGCTCAACGATCTTTACTTGACCACCTCTATATCAAACTGGGCAAAAAGGAGGTATCTATAATTTACTAAGTCGTTATGCTTAGCCTGCCACGGGATCAAATTATTTTATCCTATCTATCATTTTAAAAGAAAATAAAATATTTTTTGACCCAAATATAAAATATCATTCCCCTGAAGTAATAGGATTGGGTTGAGTGAAAAGGAATCAATACCTTTTAAGTAATCTCCAAACAAAATAGTATTCGAAATGGTGAAAATAAAGTGGAGCTTCGCAGGTTTGATAGACATATATGTATAATTTACATCGTCATATATAAATAGAAATATGACCATTAATACCGATTATAAGTTTGGAAATTTCTAGTTGAAACGGGGATTTTTTTCCCGCTTATTTTTCAGGGAAGGCGACTTGCAGAGCTGTTGGGTGAAGATACTGTGCTGATGGAAAGGAGGCAACAATGCGCCAAGAGGCTTGATTTATATAGGTCTGCTAGAGATGAGATTGATGCAGTTTCATGGTCGAGATAAGATAATGGGGGTCTACCTTTTTTGAGGCTGGATGAGAAAAAATGCATCAGTTCAAAATCCTAGTTTTAAACTAAATTTGGTATTTGAAGTTTTTGTAATTAATAAACTAAATGCTTGTTTAAGTTTGATATAATCGAGAGAAGAGAGGTTCTCAAAATCACACACTTCCTCTTCCTTTTCTGCCCATTTAACTATGCCTGGATTTAGTATTTGATATGCATGGGAGATGAACGCGAAAATCTGATTACTTATGTCGTGAATTCCACCGTGTAAAAATATTTGGGAGCATGCTTACCTGCCCGAACATATCTTCAAGAATAATATATTTTGTTGAAAACTGCAGCGGGGTCCTGTTACACGATTTGCTAGTTTTCAGAGACAATAAGAGTAAAAAAAAAGAATGGGATTACTTTTCTGGATTGACCACAGCCAATCCACATTAATCAGGCATCAAAACGTGAAATTGTTTCAATTCACAATCGATGGTTGAGTTGTATCGCGGAAAAGCAGAAGAGTCATACGCCCGGAAAGAAACTTATTTTTGCCTAGGTAATTTTGCCGTCTATTCATCAAAGCTATATAGTTCACTGCCTAGGAGCACCAGCTTTGTCAAGTTCTTCTAAAGCTGCCCATAATTTTGGATCATCGTAATCCTTGATCACGAAAGTTGGTTTTGCCTCCCACAACAATTGCTCTGGGTTTCTGGTAGCCAAACCCACAACAGGCATCCCAGCTGCCACTCCAGCTTTGATTCCGGAAACGGAATCCTATGACGGAACAAAAAAATCACGCTTGTCAGATCCTGAGAAGGTAAAAATTAATCTACGAATGGAAGATCACAAGAATGCTGACCTCAAATATCAAAGTGTGATCCTTGGACGCCTTCACTGCTTCAAGACCCTTCAAGTAGGGATCAGGATGAGGCTTAGCATGTTCACATTCACTCCCGACAATCACAGCTTGAAAAAAGTCTGTGAGACCAAGGATAGATATCATTAGTTCTGCATTTGCCCTTGGAGCGTTGGTCACAGCAGCTCGCTTCAAGCCACGTTCCTCGATCCATTTCGTTACTTTGTAAAGCCCATTTAAGGGGTTCAGTTGCTCAGCTGCCAATCTGTTTTGTCCATCAGATAAATTATTGCCTGAAGCATTAAAACATAAACACCACAATAATAAAGAAGCAGATATTACTTCCGGAACATGGCTTCTTTATCATCTACAAACTTTAACCCCCGTGCCAAATCACCAGGGAAGAGAGCCAATGCAATATCATCGTTGTGTTTGCCAGCAACATTGTCAATAAAGAATTCCTCCGTTATTGGATTCCCTCCGTTGAAACCAATCTGATCACCACCAAAGCTTCTATATTAGTTCTACAATAGCTATGACAATTTATATATATGATCAAAAAGAAAAGTGCAGTCAAAACCTATACAAAATCTAAATGTCTTTTAAATTTTTGTCTAAAAAAATCTACCTCTTGGAGCATTTCTCGGAAGGCATAATAGTGGAGTGGGTCAGAATCACAAATAGTTCCATCAACATCAAACAAAACTGCCTCAAGGGGAGCAAGTCTGGCAAGCGAACTGTTGCTGCAGCCACCGACATAAAGGCCATGAGTGGCAAATCTAGAGAAGCTAGCAAAATAGCAGATAGGGTAGGGTTTGGTTCATGACAGAAGTAGTATGTTAGCTGATAAAATATAGAATCTAGTGATAGATTATCATATATGTCTCAAGTCGAAGGGCTGTAACCTGCAAGACACTTAAAACAAGATACAGAAGGTAAGAAAGTGACAAACACTTGCGCCTTTAATGCGACACAAAATATGTACAGAGATCTGATTGCATAGAAAGCCACTCTGCTAGATACCATTGCAAACTGGCAACCAGATAGAAGCTTATGAGCTGCCTGAACTCAAATTTAACATTAAAGCAGCTTATCAACGCAATAAGCATTCTTTCATCCAGTTCACAGAAAAAGTTCAGGAAACATCGATCATTTATTGTAATATTGATATAATAAAAGTATAAAACTACACTGATAAGTCACTGAACTATGAAATAAATACTAATATCAGAATAAAAAAGCAATCATATACAGAACAAGCCCCAAATTTGATCTAAGATGATAATATATCATGTATTTCCATCATATATACAGGTTCTCTTTAGTAACAAAATAAATATATGTATCGACAAAACAGGGTTTTGTATTGATTTCCAAGATGGGGAAATATAAATGGTAAGAATGCAAAATTACTATGGTATTGACGAAAAATATAGCCCAAAAAATGATATCGAGATCGGGGCGGAAATCTAAATGATAAAAACCGCGAACAAAGACAGTCCCACGGAAATCACAGTGCCCTGATCCATCCATTAAAGGAAATTTCGATTTGCATTACATTGGAAGTCCTCCTGGGAAATGGCAATGAAAACGAATCCAACAAGGCTGCTCAGACGACATATTGATCCATATCCAGCTTAAATTGGATATCAATAAGTTTTACGGAGATGCGAATGAAATGTAGGACTGACAGTTCTTTAACAATTAAAGAACGACTGAATCAATAAATTAACACCAAAAGAGAAAAATTCAGAAAGAAGCTTCATATGCTTCTATCAGCAAGTGACAAAAAAGTTGCAAGGAAATCAAGTATTGAATGACGAAGGCTCGCAAGAAATTTAAAATGGAAGCCAATATGCAAGAGCATATAAAAGAATGAAGGAAATGTGAAATCGACGCTATCAGTTTAATAAACTCCTTTTCATTCAGCGGTAGACAAGAATTGAAGATTTACGATCGAAATAACGCTGTTGCGGATAATCGTATTGAAGCAGAAACGTTACCTTTCTGCGCAATTCTCCGGAGACGCGGTCATCGTTCATGAAAAGGTTTCCTGCCAAACTCGTTTACGCTATTCACGGAAGCTGGGTATTTATTAACGTCAGAATTGAACGAAGGGAATCTGCCTTGGAATAAAAAAAGAATGGCGGAGATGCCGTGACTTTGTTTTATTTTTCGCCTCGTGACTCGTGACTCTCTTTTTTTAAAAAAAAAAATTAAGGAGGAACGTGTGCAAATTTGATTAGGTAGTAACTAGTAAGCGGCTGCAGAATAAGAACACATGTTGAAATGCTCAATGCCACTTGTCAATTTCAAAATGTTAGTACCTATTTGAGATCCGGAGTGGATATCTCCTAATTTTTATTATTATATTCTCGTTATATTATTTTAATTTTAGTTTTTAGTTTAATCTATAACTAAAAACTAGTCCTCATACTTAACTATTTCCTAATATTTACTAAAATAAATGAAAAATTTTTATTTTTAAATTAACTATTATTTTAACCATTTTATAATAAAAAATTATGGGTTTAGATTTATCTAAAAAATCATAGAGACTTCATAAAATAAATCACATTTTTATATATCAAAATATATAGGGATGATAAAATGAATCGAAATACACCTGTGTAAAAATATTATATAAGTTGAAGACCACTTGCTAAAGTCATGGAGACATGATATAATAAATATAATTTTTTAAAATCATAATATCATAAAGATAATAAAACAAATAGGAACACACTTATGAGAAATAATTATGTAAGCAAAAATAAAATAAAAGATCATTGTTTGAGAGAGAGAGAGAGATCACTAGTTAAAATTATGTAGACTTGATAAAATAAATGAAAATTTTATATGTTAAAATATAATAAAGATAATAAAACGGGATTATTCCTATGAAATAATTTCTTAAATTTGAGTCATGGGATATTGATAAAATTGCGAAAACTAAGTTATTATAAAAAAAATAATTTAAACAAATTCATAATAAAATATTATGGAAAAAAGTGAACATAATATTAAGGAAGGGAAAGTTTTGGCTAATAGCTTACTAACTTTCTAAAATCTAAATTTTGTTTAAACAACTTCAAATAATTGGTATAAGATAAAATAAATCACGCTTCCCAAGAAAATAAAATTATTTGTTGTGACTCTTTATTATGTTTTGACATAGAAAATGTAATTTATTTTATGAAGTCTATATGATTTTAACAAACAATCTTTTATTTTATTTAGGCTTTCATAATCTTTTTTCATAAACTGGTTTTGATTTTTTTAGATAAATCTTATTCCATAATATTTTATTATAAATTGGTTGAAATGATAGTTAATTTTAAAATAAAAAATTTTCCTTTATTTTAGTAAGTCTCTATAAATTTAAAAAGTGGGTGGGCATAATGACTACTTTTTAACCATAGATTAAATTAAAGAATAAGAGGCGTCCTGTTTTAGATCAGCATCAAAAACTATTTTTATGTGATAAATTTTTTTCACATATTTACATTTACTTTTTATATGTGATTTTAGAATAAGGATTAACATAATTATTAATATTTTAAATCCAGTCTAATTTTCGTTTTAATCCTTTATATTATAATAAATTATAAGGTTTTTTGTTTTAGTCCCTCTATGTTCATTCTATTTGAACCACTAATCACTATAATTTAACAAAAATTCAGGCTATTTTATTTTAAGGGACTAAAATCTATGACTTAAAATTTAATGCACCCAAATCAAGGCGATGTCAGGCACAAAAGAGGAAAAAATATGAGAGAATTACATTGAGGTCCTGAATAAAGAAATTTATTTTTTGACAAATATCAGTTAACTCCTCAGGTTGTCAATATAACTTCTCAACTTGTCAATAATAGCTCATCAACTTGTCATAGGGACCTTTTTGATATTACTTTCTTTATTTGAGACCTCAATGTAATTCTCCCAAAAAAAATATTGTATTAACCAATTTTCCCTTCACAAATATTTAATTATTTATCTTAATTTTGTGAGTAAAATACATTGATCACGTTAGAAAAACATATTGTATTAACCAATATGGTCCCTTCACAAATATTTATCTTAATTTTTTAAGTAAAATACATTGATCACCCATATTT
>JBAGKO010000004.1:17584838-17599452 GCA_037177275.1 Acacia concinna | reverse complement strand
CCCCATTTTAAGTTGTTTATTTATTTTCCTTATGTACAATTGTACTATTTATTTGTAAATTTAAGTATATGGTGTATATGACTATTATTTATACATCAATGAAGTTTACTATGTCAACCCCACATCTACTTTCTTCATGGGATTCATATTTCTCTGGTATTTCAAATATTCTTATCAAATGCTCAATGCTCAATTCACATACCTATCATTAAGGTATTTTCTTTCATTATTAAACATGCCTTCCAACTCTTCAAGCACTATTATTATGTTGCCTCACATATATGTATAGTTTTTCTTAGTTCCTAAATGATTCATTATTATTGAATGACATTCAAATACTTTTCAATTGCTATTTTATTTTGGTATTGGTAATTCACTGTCTTATCTCTCAATTCCTATATTGTTATTTCTTCTACACGCCAACAACTTCCTATGATATATGTAAGTTACATATGTCAATCATGACATGATATGATATATATTGGAATAAAATTAATTTTATGTGACATTTGTGAAAGAAAAATCATATATTCATATAAGAGTTTATGTGAAAGAATGAGAATTTATTTAATTCCATGAGAAAATTCATCATGAATAGATTATGTTGATTTTGATTTCCTAGACAAAACTACTTTTGTTATGCACATTAACTATATATAATGTAAGTCAAATTTATAGATGATCAAATAGTAGGGAAATTTTGGAAGAAGACTATGAATATCATGATTATTTATTATTTTGTATTATAATACATTTGTCTTAATATTCCTCTCAAATTGACTTTTATCACTCAACATTACAAATCATTGCTATAAGATCTTTATGTATTTTGATCTCTTCATTTTTTTTTATGTGGTGGAAGGTTCCAAACATTTCACATTTTGAATTTGTATCAAAATAGGCTAATTGATGTACATTGTTATTAGTGAGAAATGATATATATAATTGCAATAATATTTGTTAGTTCTTGAAGAACTTAACGTAACAAAATAGATATGATTCCTGAAGAACTAAGAAATGATATATATAATTGCAATAATATTTGTTAGCTCTTGAAAAACTTAATGTCACAAAATTGATATAGTTCTTAAAAAACTAATATAGTTTTTTGCGTGCAAGAAGAATTGACAAGGAAAATTTATGACCTACATATGCACTTCAAAACTTTGATTTGTTAAAGGGTCTTAAAGTAATAGCATAATTAGATTAAAATTCATTATTGTATATGAGGTATGGAATATTTGAACTTCCACTCACACTTGAGGAGGAGATATTTAGAATACAAGTGAGTTAATATTGAAAATTTATACTCATATACTTCTTCACAAAGCTTATTAATATCTTAAAAATAGATGTCATCATATTAAGATTTAAATCAATGCCTTATGAAAATTGAAAAGTTCGTTGTTGGTTAAGTAAAATGTTCTGCTAAACCAGAAGTTTACTGATTCAAACAAATTTATCGTTGGCATGACTTGTTTGATCATTCAAATCATACATATGATACAAACTATTGACATCCATTGAAGAAGTAGAAGATTTTTCATGAATAGCTAACAAACTATTCAATGTAATAATAATTTATATGTGTTGCTTGTTCTCAAGCAAATTTTACTATATTATGAGTTATGATTTGGAATGAATTTCTACATGTCTAGAAATATATCAAACTCATACATGGGCTCATTCAAATAGCATGTAAACCATATAAATATTTAATAAATTTAATATATGCATTTACAAGATAATTACATGTGAGATTAACTTTAGTTTGCAACCTGAAGTTTGCAAGATTTTTTGAATGAGTGATTATTTGTGTCTACAATGTCTAGATTATACTATTCATAAATAAATTATTGAAGCTTCCAAAAATAACTAGTTTAGCACTTATGAGAACAAAAAATCTATTTTAGAATTGACATATTTAATCTTATATATTGTAGCACTAATACAAGCCAATAAAATTCTCCTCATAAAATTAGCTTTTAGTCATAGTCAAACATATTCCATCTTAAAAGGTTTGAATAATGTGCATATATTACTATTGATCCATTACAATGCACATAAATGGATATTTAAAAAAAGTTTATATAATGTTGGGTAAGAACCTCATTCTTCTTATTTGTCTCTAAATGAAACAAAATGATGTTTCTAATGGAAACAAGTGGATTTAGGAGTCTTATACTACAAAATTATTTGATTATCATTCAATAAAGTTTTCTTAAGAATAGGGAGAGAAATTGAATAGCTGGAAAAGAGAACAAAAGAAATGTATTATTACTATCAATTAAATATAGATTCTCAAATATAGCGGAATAAACCAGAAGGTCATTAGATTTTGCAATCATAAAATATTGCATAATGTTACCATATGCAATTACTGACCTAAATGAGAATTACTAAATCTCATATTCCAACTAAAAATGCTCTAGTCAAGATAAATGAAAGTGAGACATGTCTAAAGCATGAGAAAATAATTGGTTCCAAAAGAAAAGAAAAAGAAGCAAATAATTAAGATGATCATATTAAGGAGGTATGTACTCTAGAAGAGGCCAAGACATAACTAATTGCAAAAACCTTAAAAAAGGTTTAGGTACCTAAAACCAATTAAGAGATCTCAATGAATTACGTCATAGGAAAAATGAAACCGAAAAAGATAAAGTTATCGACAACAGTTTTGATGATGATACCATGTGATTAAATGAGGATCTTATCCATAGATAAGTTATAAAAGTAGATACAAAGGTGACTGGCCAAAAAGAAAAGTGAAAAGGAAAAAAATGCAATGAACAATGTTCTTCTAATATATGAGAAACATAGACTTGTAGTCCAACATTTGAAATATAAAGTTATTTGTCATGAATAAATTTTCATGTGAAATTAATGATTTTCACAAATGTCTTAAGATGATTATGATAAGGTATACCATTTGGTAGTGGATATAATAATTATTGCCTATATTATTAGTTTGGGAGTATATGCAAACAAAATATTATATTCATTATCTATACCATTAGCTATAGATAATGAAGTTTATATGAAAATTCTTGAAATATCCAAAATGCTAGAAACATATCTAAGAAAAGTATTCAATATATGAAATATTATATGGATTAAAATGATTTGAGTTTGATATTGAAAAAAGAATAATTTTACAAATCAAGTTATTGCAAACCTTAATAATTTTAAAATCATATATTTTTTCTATGATGATTTTTGCTTGATATATATATTGAATTTAATGATCCAGACGTTCATTATATTTGATGAGAATATTTATGCTAATATTGTATTTATTATGATTCTACTTGTAAAATTTAGTTCTTGCAGATATATATGAGAAGGTGGCATATATATTTTTTTTAACATATCTAGAAAATGTGTTAGAAGAATACATTTCAATAAAATATTTGGTGACAATGTATCACTCATAGCTTGGCAACTAAAAGAAATATATGCTAAAAAATACATTGGACGTAATGTTGTGATCAGGGAGAGTAAAATTGATGTTGCTATGAGGGGAAGTAAAAATTATAAAGGGAAGTAGATATTATGTTGTACTCTTTTCCTTAGCCAAGGTTTTGTCCTATTGGGTTTTCCTGGTAAGGTTTTTAACAAGATAGATACAATATATATTGTGTACTCTTTTTCTTTCACTAGGTTTTTGTCCCATTAGGTTTTTCCTAGTAAAATTTTAAAGAGGCACAATATTTGTGTATGGACATCCAAGAGAGAGTGTTAAAAATATTGTTATATTTAGATGGATGTCCAAAAGCCTTCCAAGATTGTCTTTTAAGGTTCTCCAACTAAATCAATATAACCTACAAATGAATAGCCTCTTTGGGAGTTTCTTATGATTATTACACATAACATCCCATTGAAACATATTCCACAATTATATAGATTTATTCTCTTATGTAACTCTTGAAATGTAATTTAGGGTCTTATGGCCTATAAATAGTATGCATGTACCAAGTGATAATAGATTTGAGATGAATAAGAATCACCACTCTCTTTTCTCTCCAATTCTCTTTTGTGTATCTCAAACTTTCTCACCTTCAATCTCTTGTATTTTCCTAATTGTATCTCCATCTCTCACATTCAATGTCTTGTATTTTCCTAATTTTATAACAACCTCTCTATTATTTTTTAGTTAAAGTATACTTTTAGTCCTTTAAATTTACATGGATTATACTTTTAATTCCTTAACTTTATAAACTATACTTTTAGTCCTATAATTCTAACACTGTTAATGTTATCAACTAAAAACACAAACTCAAGTTATGATTATATAAGCATATGTTATAATTGTATAATCAAATACTATTAATCTTAAATTTAAAATATGGGTAAATTGAAAAATCTATAAAATTTGTGTAATCAAATGCTATAAGTCATCACTTAAGTTTGTCAAGTCAGCATTTTTCGTTAGCAACATTAACGGTGTTAAAATTTAGGACTAAAAATATACTTTATAAAGTTAAGTATACCTTATGTAAAATTTAAAGGATTAAAAATATATTTAGCCATTATTTTTTTGTCTCACAATTGAGTGATATTTAATTGAGAGTTTGAGAACATGGCCACGAGAAAACTCTCTCTCTGTCTCTCTCTCTCCCCCTCTATTGGTGTGTTAGAGCCGCAAAACGGGTTGAGTTTATTAAGCCATCCCTTTTAACCTTGTTTAAGTTAAGGGTCAGACTTGTATTTTAGAGACTAATGATGGAATCGGGTTTAAAAAGGCCAGACTTGTATTTTAAATCTAATTACCTTTTGAATCCTAACCCAACAAGACAACAATACACACAGACATAAATGTCCTTAAAATTGATGATAGTGGAGAAGATGAAAATGATAGTCTTTATATACACGTTGCTTAGTGTTTAGTTCTTTATGTTTTGTGTGTTATTTGTATCTATAGTATGTTGACATTTAACAATAGTGTACCTTGGATTATGTTGTTTATTTGTTGTATGGTATGTCTATTTAGAATTTATATTGACACAATTTATGCGCTAAATTAAGATTTTAATTATTGTAATTTACTAATTTATTTCTTTAAACAAATGTTCAAAAAAATTCTGGCCCTGTAGGACTGGCCCTGGCCCTTATGTTATAGGGACGGGCTTAAAAAATATATGTTTTTCTTAAGTCGGGTTTCAACATGCTAGTCCTTTTAAGGCCCTGGCCATTGAAGGGTTGGCTCTGATTCCTAGCTCTAGTATGTGTCTAAGAGATATTATTGGAATCATCATATATTGGATAGGTGTATTATATGTTGTATCAATAAACCAATCTTTTAAAAGCTAGACTAAATATCAAGCCAGAAAACTTAGCAGGTCACGGTTCAAACGATCAAATCGATTGGACCATTCGGTCAAACAGATATATGGTAATTAAATGAAAATATTATATACATATTACATGTGTAAAAAATAAAAGGGTTAAGGTGTAAAAATATCTATGTAAATATTCAAAAAGGGTGCCTGACACATTTTACATTTTTGGGTGCAAAAATACTCATCAACATTCAAAAATGGGGCAAAAATGCTAGATCCGTTCACTGTTCCATATGTATTTTTGCCCCATTTTTGAATGTTGATAGGTATTTTTGTACCTAAAAATGTGCCAGACGCATTTTTTAAATATTTACATAGAGGAACCCACAATGAGTGGATGATTAGTTCTTAGCCTACTGGGCTGGGGGATACCTTGCAGAAGCAAAAAAAATATTTACATAGGCATTTTTGCACCTTAACTCAAAATAAAATATCAAATTGTTTATAATTTGAATAAAAAAAATTAAATAATTAAATTTTATACTTTCAGACTATATTATAATTTACCATTAAATTAATTTAAATTAGAAAAATTTAATTTAGTTTTAACAAAATATAGTTCATAATATATTTAATATCAAACTTATTTTATAATAAAAATGATAAAAAAAGAATTTTAAAATTGCAAAATCACATATTAAGTTTGTTATAAAGAATTGCTAATGACAAAGCTTAACAACTCCTTTTTATGGGAAATGCCTGATTAAATATTTTACAAGTTTAAAGTTATGTTTATGTCATTTTCTTTATTTTATTTTATATTTTTTTTAAATTAATAGTGTGTGTGTGTGTGTGTGTGTGTATAGAATTATATAATCATAATATAGCATAACTACTCCCTGCTGAACCAGTCGTCTTTGGAAAAAAACTGTTCAGGGTTTTTTTTAATACAAAAAAGTCATGCCCATTTAACCAAAGTCTCACACAAATTGTTAAAATAAAAGTAAAAATTAGTAATCAATTACCAGCTAACAAATCATGTAAAAATCATGTCTCACACAAATCAGAGTCTAATTCATAGGCTAATAGGTGTAGCCTGAGAGAGAACAAAATCACGATATAAAAAAAAAATCATGGAAAATGAGGTCTCAAATAAGGGACTTTACATCAAATAGGTTATATAAAATCGCATATTTACAGTCAAGTCCCAAGGTTGTAAATTTCCGCTACTAAGGTTGTAAATTACAACCTCATCCCAGCAGCTCAATTAACAACTCCAGGGTTGTTAATTGGGACCTGACAGAAATAAATTCTTAAAACCTGAGATCTCACTGTCAATACGCGATTTCACGAGACCTATTTGACGTAAAGTCCCTTATTTGAGACTTCATTGTAAATTTCCTAAAAATGATTCATTTTTTTCAATAAAAAATATAAAATGTCGGCCTCATAGGGATTGAAGCTTCTTTTTTCACATATGAAGAAATTGTCTCTCACTTCTTCACCTCTTTAGATGAGTCTAACCTCATGAGTTCAAAACCTTCTAGCCATAAATAAGAAGGCATGAAGCTCATAGTTTTGTTACTCTCTGTATGATTTTCATCATTTTTGTATAAGTCAACTCTATTTGTGGTTAGATATTGGGTCTGGTTTGATTTTCTCTTATTCTCTCCCTCATTCTTCTTCCTCTTAAGTTTTTTCTAGTTGCATTTGGGCTTGATGTTCACCCATCTTTTTAGTTTCCTGTTCCAGCTTTTGGCATTTTTCCCATTTCTAGCTCAAATCCCGAATCTTGACTTAGGGTAGCTCAATCCAGCCTAACCACGAAGCAGGCAAATGCTAGTAATAGACTAGATCCCTTCACCGGACGATGGTTGGTCACCGGACGATGGTTGGTCTGGTCTGGTCCTATAAACATTGCAATAAACATCAGTAATTGTGACTAATCTCAGTAACATACAAAAATTTTGTTTAAAAATCGATATATTAATTTTGCAGCCATTTATGTCTCTACTTGTTTAGGATTGGTCCTTTCCTGGTTGACACATTAAAATATTAAATAATATTATAATATTAAATATAATACAATATACTATTATAATATTATTACACAACATTAAATCTAATCTATTAAATGAGATATTAAGTAAAAAAGGAAGTTAGTGGAGAGATTCATTTTCTTTAAGTGCTAGCGGCCTCTATAGCATATGGGAAATAGGTGTTTTCACCAATGTTGTTAGACCTGGACCAGGCCGGCCGGTTTAACTTAGAAACTGGCGAACCAGGCACATAGCTAATCTGAACTCCAAGTTGTTCGTGACTCTAGTCTGGCTCAGTTAACTCGAGATGACTTGGCAAGTTAGCCGAGTTAACTCGGCCTTGAAATCAACCAGAAAAAGGAGAAGAGATGGAAAGAAAAGAGCTTTCTCAAAATGGAACAACTTATCTACGACTACATTATCTGCATTCTTCACATCAGACTAAATCAACTTTATAAATCTCCAAATTTGTTCAGTGAAGGATTTTTTTGTGTCGGCCGATGCTTGTGCTCTTGATGGTGCTCTTGCTGGAGATCTTCTAGTTGCTAGAGACCCTTTGGCTGCTTGACATCTTCTGGTTGTCCAATCTGATGCTGCCAAGTATTGGGTTCTATGGCAAATTTTTGTTGCCGCAGAAGGAAGGGAAGGATGCAAGAGACCACCCCTTGTTAGTCAAGAACTTCCTGCCTTTCCCCCCTCCTATGGCAAAGGATGATTGACTTGGTCTAAAGCACCGTTGCAATTAGGGAATAGGAGGACGCAAGAGGGGGAGAGAAGCATGATGTGCAATGACTCTTGACCTAATTTATCTCCCTCAATCTATATCTCATAAATGAAGAAGGAAAAAAAATTAAAAAGAAAAAAGGAAAATGGGAGAATTACATTGAGGTCCCAAGTAAGAAAATTAATATCAGAAAGGTCCTCATTGACAAGTGAGGAGCTATTATTGACAAGCTGAGGAGTTATATTGATAAGATGAGGAGTTAGTTGGGACATGTCAAAAAATTAATTTCCTTACTTGGGATCTCAATGTAATTTTCTCAAGAAAAAAATTATCAATTGGGAGGTCACGATGTGAGGTATATGGAGAACCAGGAGAGAGGAAAAATAATAAATTTGAAGGGAAGAAAATAATTAAGAATTGAAGACAAACAAATTTCATAATTATAAATAATGGATTTTTTTTATTTTCCTATACTTAAAATAAGACTACTTTGATATATTTTAATTAAATTATATTCTTTTATCTTAAAAATAAGAATCCCTCAAATCTCTCTTATTATTATCAACATTATTGATTCCCTCACATTTTATTGCACTACATTCATGATATGATGTGATGGTAATCTATTGTATTCCCTTTAATTATTTCGGATGGTGTGATGAGAAATTACATTATTTTTTAATCCTTGCTTCTTTGGCAATGGGTTGACTTTGAGTTGACTTCGGTCTGGCCCATAGACCCCTGACCTAGTAGTCAAACTAGTTTAGTGTACTGTCTGAATTTCAAAACCTTAGTTTTCATTAATTATTCTCTCTACTTAATATCTCAACCATTGGATCACATTTTAATGGTATAAATTCAATGTTATGTAACCCATTTCTTACAAATTTTATGAAGCCTTAATTTCTTGTACAATGAATGGACACAAGCACATTCACACCATCAATACAACCCTAATTTTTACGTTATCCCTCCTTATTCCCTTGGTGTGTTTCAACCACACATGCCTTCATCTCTGCCTGACCAATGCACATTCACGCCTTTGTCTCAGCCTCAATCACGCTTACTCACATCTTCCTCTCCGACTCACTCATGTCTTCATCTCCTCTCTGGCTACCTTATGAAAGTATGAATGAAACACAGTTTGGAGAAGAAGGCTGCACCTACACAACATTTTTCTCATATCTCTTCTACTTCATCTTTCCTTCTTTTTTTGGGTCGAAACTTTGTCTTTCCTTCTCAAATCTCTGCAATGTATGGATAGGGAAAATTTTAAAATTTTAACTCAGTAACTCATTTAACTTGACCAAGTCATGCTGAGTTGATTTTGAGTCACCTCTTACCCCAATCTAAACACTAAATTAGACCAAATTTTAAGCCAATTGTTTTTTTTTTGTTTGAATGGATTGTACACATTATATACACTCTACTATGATGCGTGAGAATTAGGAAACAAGAAATACCTTAAATGTTGAGGGGTTGCAGAACAATGTAAGTAATGTGGAGAAGTGATGCAAAGGTTCCAGTTTCTCTTAGCGACAACATTCTCCTCATCCCTCAATTCTCCCTAATCATCCAAGCACTCACAAAGTACCACATCGTGAAGCTTTTTAAATCACATCTAAAAGAAATAATCTTGGCATGGTTACTTCCTCTCTTCCTTTTCCTCATTGTTGTCGTCCTACGCGGCACCATTGGTAGCAATAAGTTCAATGCCCTTGAGCAAGACTTCAATAAGAGGAAGAAGGTTCTTTGTAACCCAGTAGCTATGCACCCTTTGATATATTGAAATCTCATGGTTGAGGAGGAGAATTTGTGATTCAAATACACCTTAGAGTCATAGCCATGATTTCATATTGGGACAAATTAACAAAGTAGTTGAGAAACAACCTAGATTACTGAAATTTTATCATACCCAATACTCAGGGTGCTTTTGGTCAATAGGTCTTCACTCAAGCCTTGTGAGAACCTGGTGGGATCATTACCTATTAAAGTAAATTAAGAACATGGTTGATTACTGTAGCCGGTCCCAAACTCGGGTAAAGGAGGAGGGTTGTGTTAGGCCCTCGACAGCCAACGTACAAATCTGTCGAATCTCTCATGAACATGGATCAACGAAGAAGTTGTTGTTGTTGTTGGTTGATTACTGTAGGCTACATGAGATTGAACTATAATACGACTCTCCAACCACTAAAAGTGGGATTTTCACCAAGTTTACTTCCTAGGCTTCATTTTTTTCAGTGGGTGCAGTTTTTTTATTAACTTATTTAAATTTTTAAATGCATGGAATTTCCTTTTGTTTTGTAAAGTAGGATTCTTCATTACCAATAAAAGCTCCCTGTTAATAAGGCTAAAATGATTGTTAATTAAAAGGGATGTGGGGAGGCTACAGAAATAAGGAAGAATAAAGAATTATAAAAGGTTCGATGTCATGTTACTTTTTAAACTATAAATTGGTTATACCAATTTCACCACTTCAAATATAATCATTCATGATTGAAATAATAATTTCAAAATAGATTAATTTGGAACCTGCCACTTTTTTCCAATCCAAGGGTCGATATAATATACCAACCAAAAAAAGGAAAATGGATAAAAAGAGATTTAGGCCACATAGGCAAAATTAAATTTTAGATATGAATACATGAAAATTTTAATACGCTGATCAAGAAGACAAAACAACTAACTTAGAATATATGTAATTAAATCAAATCAAATGCACACTTTCTACCTCTTTGGGTTCTATAACTTTTTCAATAAAGCCATTTATAGACGTTATACATCATATAATGGGGGGTGTTGAACTCACTATTCATTTTTTTTATCTATGAAAATTAAAACCCCACATAATATAATTTAAAATGACCTTTACTTTTTCAATAAAGATAATTTTGATAGTTTTAATCAATGTCATTAAACCCGAACAGATTGTTTGGCTTGGAAAACTGGCCACATAACTGATTCAGGTGAGGCACTGACTGTTAAATTCTTTTCTTAAAACTCGATCATCCATACGCTTAATCAAAATCTCAAGATAATCAACAGTACTATGGTGAACAATTAAGATTAAACACCAGAGGTCTACCATAGAAAATTCCCATATTTACTATTGGAACATTAAATATTGTTATCCAAATATTCACTTCCAAATTGAGTTTAACCATGTTATTAAAGAATTGAACTAACTCATTTGAAAACACCTATCATCATATTCTAAGATTCTGTGATGTGATGCATTGTATATAGTGGCAATATACTCTTTCACATAGTCTCCCTTGTGTTTTAGTGTTGTGTTATTGAGTTTTATACTCTACTTATGGTGGATTGCATCTATCGGTGGGGATAATGGTATGGTTAAGAAGGACCTACCTCGGTGATAACCGACCTCTGCCTAGACCCAAATAGGCTCAATTGCTATATAGTGAAGCTTTGTTGAGGTGTCTAAAAGGGATGCAAATTGTTGTGATAGATGATCCTAAGGAACTTTTAATAAAATGAGCCTATAGAAGAAAGAGAATATGGAAACTATAATAATGAATGCTCAAATAGAGCTGGTAAAAGGTTGTTAATGCTAGTGGCCTACATAATTCGAGGACTATTTTGGTAGATTTTAAGGCTTTCGTTCGGCCTTGAGACAAGAGAAGCACGTAATATTATGTGCCATGCATTAGGGGATATGCATGAGGATGAGCTTATTATTGCTTTCATTGACGTGCCAAGGTATGTTGATGATAAGTTATTTGATTTAGATGGTTAAAAACGTTGTGTAATAGTCAAGTCCAAAGCACTATATGAAATGACAAAACTTGAATAAAGGAAACTGTCCTATATCCAAGGTTTACACACGCACACGCACACACACTTACATGTATGTCTTCAACTATGACTTATGCTTCTGTTGAAGAATCTTTTTGACTTGAAAGTGACATAAAATATTGTTTGTGGAACAAATCGTTTAATGAATGGCTATTTTCTTTTGTATTCTACAGTTTTTATGCTAAAGGTAGTTTTGAAGATTCTACTTAACAAGTTAGAGTAGATATCTTACTAATGGAGGGGGTGGTTTCTCTCAAAAATCAAGTGATGTGATTTATTGTCTTCTATACCTGGAGATGTATTTTCTTTTATGCGTACATGATGCTTGGTAATTCAAAAAAAAATGAAAATGATGTTACTCTTTTATTGTTTATATAGGAAGGAATGCAAAATTTTAGAGAAATTACGAAACCTTGAAATATGAGTATTTTTATAGTTAGTGATATGAAAGCAATAATTCTTGTAGTTAAAGTATTATTTGAGGTTAAAGATTTTGATTTGTCATCCATTTAATCAAATATTATGAGTATTATTTTAATCTAAGATTATAACTGATAAGGTTGATAGATTATGGTAAACCATATTAAATCTTCAATCTTGATATGAGGTTAGAGATGTAAATTAGTATACACATGCAAATTTTTGGTGAGTTTTAAGAGTGACTCAGTTTTATAAATTATAATTGAAAGATTCTTACAAATTGTGTGCGCATATATTCACATAGCACATAACAATGAACTCCTAATCTTTATGATGTGGTGAATTTATTAAATGTTTGAATTAAGTCAGAATCTCCTAATCTTTATGATGTGAAAAAAAAATTGGAGAAGATTTTTTTTGTTTTTCCTTTTTGTTAGTGGGATTAGAAAGAAAGGATGTTGAGATATGAATTTCAACTGCTATTTATTGTTCATCCATGAATTTTTTTTACGAATACTTTGTTGCAAATATAAAAAGAATTCTATTTCAAGTTTCCTAATAATATGATAGTTTTGAGTATGGAAATGTTCTTTAAAATAAAGAATGGAGAGAGCGAGGGAAAGGCAGCGATCTAGTGAGAGATAACAGGGGGTGTTCCAATGGTGGAAGAAGATGCATTGGCGAGGAGTCGTCGGAAGGTCCATTCATGTTTGGAATCGGTTATAGAGGGTAGATCTCTTGTCCTGAGGGAGGAGGAATGGATGGTGTATGATACATCGAAATTGTTGAATGAAGGGAAAGATAGTGTAGATGGAGGGCTGAAGAAGATGTCTTATAGCAAAGTGTGTGCTAATGGTATCTGATGATGATTTAGTAGTGGAGGAGGAAGATTGGTGGAGCGATGAGGGCTGGCGTTCTAGGGTTAAGGTCGAAATAACTCCGAAGGGGCCAAATATCATTCTCCTGGAATATAAAGGTGCTTTGTCAAAACAATGGTAGAAGACATTAATCGTGACAATACTAGGGAGAATGGTTTGAGAGGATATATTGGAGCCAAAACTTCAACAATTATGGGGTAATATTAAAACCGTTGATATTGGATCTGGGTATTTTCTTATTCATTGCAAAAGCAAAGAAACCTATGATCTTGCATTAACTGGTGGCCTATGGCTGATGCATGATCACTATATTAGTGTTCAACCATGGTGTGAGGATTTTCATTTCAACAAAGCAGTCGTCTCGAGTATTGTAGCATGGATTAGAATCTTGAGGTTACCTTTGAATTATTATAATAAAGGGATATTATATGTCATCAGAAGTTAAGTGGGAAAGTGTTGAAGTTGGACATTAATACTTTAAGGAAATCTAAAGGAAGGTTCACTCGTATATGCGTGCAATTGGATCTTTCTAAACTATTGTGCCCATATATTTTGGTGAATGGTATTGAAAAGAAGGTGGAGTATGAAGGTCTTCATTTGATTTGTTTCAAATGTGGAAAATATGGTCATGATGCCGATCATTGCATGCTAGTTCAAAAGATAGGGTTATACAGTCAATGGCCGAGGAAAATATCCAACGAACAAAAGAACCATCAGTGCCAAAGAAGCCATAAAATGGCTGACAATTCCAAAAGGAAAGGGGAGAGAAATTAGGCGGAATTATTGTGATGAATGTGCTAAAATTTTGGGATCTTGATTTGTAGTATTAAATGACAAGATACAGGAAAGAGATATTCCCAATGTGCAAAAGAAAAGTGCTAAAGCTAATAAAGGGCGAAGCTCAAGTGGGACCCGTATTAATAGTCAAAAACAAAAGTCTAAAGATGGGCTTGGGCCAATGGATGAGTATCTTAATGTGAAGCATAGATTGGCATTGAAGGGAATATTTGAAAAAAAAATCAAGAGTTGGGAATGAAGTAGGGAAGAATATGAAGGTGAATATGGTTAAGCAGGCTCGTAAGAAGTTACAAATAAATGAACCAACTCATAGTAATGTAACCACGTTAGCATTAAAGCAAAATATTGCTGGTGATAATCCTTTAGATCCAAGTTCGAAACAAGGAAGTGGGTTTGTTTTGAGACAAAATCCATTAGCTCTAATAAATGACAGTGAAATGCATAATGTGCCAGATACTTCCAGTAGGAATGAGAAGCTCCAGTAGAGCACTGGTTTGTTATCTATTAATATATTATTAATGTTTAATATATTAGTTTGGAATTCCCGTAGAACTGGGAATAAAAGTTTTGCTATGCTTATGACGGAACTTCATCGACATCATCAATTTAAAATGCTTGCTTTATTAGAGCCCAAACAAAAATGAAAAAAAGCTTTTAGGC
>JBAGKO010000004.1:17560425-17572966 GCA_037177275.1 Acacia concinna | reverse complement strand
ACTAATTTATATTATTTTAAGATATTAAAATTTAACATTTTTCTTTAAATTATGTTGTTTAACTTATGAACTACTACATAATATAATAAAACGCCATATAATATGATTAATTAATGTAATTAACTTTATTTAAATTTTTTAAAATTCTCTAAAAAAATTAACGAATTTTTATAATTAGGACAGGACCGGAGAAAGTATTAGATGAGTGAGTTGTTGAAAAACTTAATCATCCAAATTTCTATGTACCCACAGATTTTGGACACGTGAAATTTCTGCACTCAGTTAACCCATTTAAAAAATCAACTTAATTGAAATTACATGAAATCAGTTTTGAAAATCACAAGGGATCCACGATACTTGGCACATCCTTGTACAAGTCAGCTGCTACCATTCACAAGTTTCTCCACACAAGGGCAACCAAAAAAGAAAAAGTAAAAAAAAAAAGGGCCCAAAGGAAAATCCATAACAATAACTAACATTGTAATAAAGAAACTAGGAATAAGGGGTGAAGTAGCCACTGGTCGCAACCATATGGGAGAGAGAGCAAGTGCTCCTTTGCTTGAAGGAAATAATGATATATATGCACAATAAGGAATTGAGTTTGGCTATGGGTATAAGACCAAAAAAAAAATATCAACGGGAGCACTACAAATAATTTAATTGCTCAATTTCGATAAAAACAGCAAGTCCCAAAAAAAAAAAGGTCATACTTACACAAGCTGGTATGGAGATGAGTCCCAAAAATTAATGCTCATTGTCAGCGTCGCTTCCAATGTGTTTTGATTCACAAATTCTGCTTGGTTACAATCCGTTGAATAATCAAAGTGCCGTTAGTCACCCATGGACCATGGTCACAACAACGGTCGCAGATCAGGATGGGATCCGATGTTGAATTGATACAACACTGTTGAGAGAAACATGGAGGTGGACAACAGGTGCCAGTCAAGAATCCTGTCATAATTTTGAGTGCTGTCTCCACGGACACCCACCATCAAAAGCATGCTCTAAGACATCTTCCACTCGCTTTGCAAGCAATATCTAATAAGGAAGTTCAAAAAAACCATGACCTTGTGTTTCACTTGCGTGGTTGATAAGAAAATCAAGGACTTCACTGAGCTCCATAAAGATCTTAAAAAGACACTAGTACTCAGACAAATGGACCATATTCTGAACCACCATATATATGAAAAGTTGAAACAGGACAATAAATAGTGATAAAATTTTCACCATATGCCTGTGAACATACTAGCACTACTTCAGTTCATTGATGGATAGGCCCATGCCACAATTGACTTCTTATGTATAGATGGAAAAAAAATTACCTCCAAACTTTCCAGCACTGATGATGGTACTTCAACCAAGTCTTTCAAGTTCCTTTCCGGCAGAATGACTCTCTTTATGCCATATCGGTGTGCAGCTAAAACCTGGGGATCAATAAAGGACCAAATCAAGCTACCTTTTATGTAGGTCTTGATGTTTTGCTTTCGCCACTCTTGCTGGATAATATGTTTGTTCATGCATGACCAATGTATTTAATACATCTAAACGGCAAACTGACAAACTGATACTGGCAGTATTATAATTTGTAGAGTTATTTCCTATGAAAAAACAGGAAATATAAATTTCCCTGTCATCAATATCAGTCAAAACAACATATAGAAGGTATAGGAAGTCATGATTTTCACAAGTGTGAACAATGCAAATCTTGTCGATCTTTGTACAAATGCACAAGGCTTATTCTAGTTAATGACATGATAAACTCATTATTTGATTTGGTAATTAATAACATTCACTTTATTCACTTTCCTTCCAAAATATATAGAAAGCCTTCCAATCATATCATCTTCTAATAGCATATTATTCTCTCAATTACTGAAGTTCACAGAAGCTTTAAAAGATTTAATAATTCATTCTCTGAATAGATTTAATTAACCTTGCTCTATTATGCAGAAGCAATGACACAATTATGCATTCCATGCTGGCAAGGAATCACTTTGGCGGATTTTGTAGCAATAATTTCACACGGTGCAACCACCACAAAGATTTTATGCCACAATCACAACTATCATTGTGACACAGTCATTGACATCTTACATCAAATAATATGCCAGTTATTTACCAGAAACTTTAACATGTCATACAGACACAAGATTTTTACCTTATCCTTGACACCACCAACAGGTAGTACAAGACCCCTCAAAGTCATCTCTCCGGTCATAGCTGTGTCTGATCTAACACTTCTCTGACTGAAAAGTGATACTAATGCTGTTACCAAAGTCACACCTGCAGAGGGCCCATCTTTAGGCACAGCACCTGCAGGAAAATGTATATGTATATCACGGCCTTTCAAGATATTAATCCCCTCTGCAGCAGTCAGACTAAGGTCGGACGGCCTTGACCTTACCTATGAAATCAATCCACCATCAATTAAAACATCAGTATAGGCGTCAAAAGCATACACAGAGTGAAAATGTAAGTCTTCTGCAGACACAATCTACAGCAAGCCACCATAGTGACATACAATGACGTGCACATATCATAGCACCTCTAAACCAAAGTTAATCTAAAAGTTGAAGAAAAATCACTAAAGAAGTGCAAGACACCATCTGCGTGTGTGTACATATATATTAGTTAACACACTCATAAGATGCAGACTCCTGGGCAAGTTCAAACTTCACACCTCAAAAGGAAAAAAGGATGCTTAAAAATACAATGCCAAGGTTACCAGATCAAATAAACCATGTACACCTCATTGCAATTATCCCATAAATGGCATGAAAAAAGCCTATAAATATTTCAGATGATAATTCACGAAGTATTTGTCTATTGCTTGTATTATCTACTCGACTTTGGTGCATGATGTTTATGTTTGAGACTAGTGTCACATTACAAAATATTTTGGTGGTGCCACTTACAAGTAACATAAATTGTCTCATTCAAGGGGGAAAACTAAGATAAAGAAACCCAACAATATATGATGTGAACTAAACTTCAATTAGATAGAATCAATTACCCATGTCAGTGCAATTTGAGCTGACTCTTTAATTACATCCCCTAGTTGTCCAGTAAGATGCAATTCACCCTTCCCCACCATTGCTGTAGCCTCCACAAACTGAACTTCTCCACCAAAAGCAGTCCAAACCAACCCAACAGAGACTCCAGGGGTTGCAACACGTTCTGCAGTTTCTCTGTCATCAAATCTTGGAGGCTGCATTCAATGATGCCAACATACGAATTAGCAACTTATGAACAAATGAACATAGGTTCGAATTTCCATTAACGGTTTGCTCATACAAGACATCTCTTAGGATGGTGTCACACAAAAGAAATGCACCCATGTATACTATAGTAGAGCCATAATGTAAAAATGTACCGTTTTTTTAGTAAAAGTATGTTATACCAGCATAGTAAGTTTGCAAAGGCAAACAATAGGGAATTGATACAATGCGTAGAAACTTGTATTCATAACCACCCAAAACAATCTAGCTGCCACTTTCAAGTTTGTTCCACGGGTGAAAGAAAGACGGGATTCAAAAGTTCAACTAAAAACATGCCCAAAAAAATGCACAATGCTAATTACCCCAAGCACTTTCTCTAGCATAGCTTCATCAACTACTAACGGATTGGCAATCCTGAATGTGTTAATTTCACGATTATTCACACCCATTGGTATCACTTCCATTTCAACTTCAGCACCATCAGCTAGTCTGTTTTCCAGCAATGGAGTGGCAAGTCCCTGCACCCCTTTGTTCAGAGGAACTGCTTGTTCTTGCTCTGCAACTTTTACTGCAGCAGCACGAGCCAGGGAAGCGAGGTTCCTTTCCAAATTCCGAACACCAGCTTCCCTAGTATATCTCTGAATGATATGTTTCACCATTGCCTGCATCAAAATAGCAGTTAATTAAAATTCTTTATACGAGAATTGCTTTGTTAGTGATGATTAGTATAAAAAATATTTCTCAATGGCTCTACAGTATGCTTCATATTTTCCCCTCTGGCTTTCTTCTGCACTTTTCAACTGCTGGACCAGAGATAAGGAAAGAATGCAAACCCCAAATTACCACTAAACAGCATAGGGGTAATTTGAGGTTTGGATTCTCTCTTTTTCTATCCCAAAAGGTGCACCTTTCCTTTTTCTTTCTTTTTCAATAGAAAAAAGAATCAAGTGGGATAAAAGGAAAGGAACACCTTGTATATTAAATTAAAAAATACACACCTCTGGAATCTGAAGAAACTCAAAACTCAACCCGTTATTGTCCAGAACTCTGGGAATCAAATGATTCATAGCTATTTTTAGCTTTTCTTCAGGTGTATATCCAGGCAACTCAATAACCTCCATCCTGTCAAGGAGTGGTGGAGGAATAGGCTGTGCCCGGTTTGCTGTAGCCACAAAAACCACTTTGGAAAGATCAAATGGAACGTTCAAGTAGCTTGGTAGTGTTAAGGTAGAACTTCACAATTTTTTTGAAAGAAATACAGGTAAAAGGGAGGAGAACAACATACAGGTAAAAAGGAGAATACAAAACCATCCTCAACATTTGAAAAAAGGAGGATAATAAAAAAAAAGAGAGAAAAAGAAAGCTGTAGTGAAGAGGTAGATAAAAACAGAAAAGCAAAAAAAACATTAACACGGGTCCCTTGATTAACCTTTCGATAGAAAAGGGGCAGTTTAAATACCATCATCTACTAACATAGCCTAAAACATTGATTAAAAATTAGGATGACTACGTAAATATCCTAGGCAGAGAGCAAATCCATGCAGAAATATATTGCTATCAATGAAGATCAACACTAGAAGTTCCTTGAATTAGTAAGCAAAGCCACTGACAGCCTGACCAACAAACTGTAATAAAACGTGCCACTGATCTGGAATGGAGAGTGCAGCACTCTATTTCAATTATGGAATAATTAAAAAAAGCATGCCAATATATGTGTGTATGGAGTGATGAGAAGATCCATTACTGTTCTAAATCAATAGAGAATAACTACAAAAATAATTGAAACAGATAATTAATTCATTATAAATCTTAAAAAGAAAAAAGAAATTCCAACTTGAGAGAAAGATAACTTTTTGTGACAAGGGAAACACAAGATCAAGTGTTTAGGATACTGATCGTTGAATGTTTTGTTCTGTTCTGGGTCGAGAACTTCCAGCAATGCAGAAGACGGATCTCCACGAACATCAGAACCTGTCTTGTCAATTTCATCCAGCAGCATGACAGGATTGCAAACGCCTACTCTCTACAGGTCAGATGTCAAAAACAATTATTAGTCATGATGAAAACTTGGCCAGAACAATCAATGGAATAAAGATTTAACAATTTCATAAATCTTGTCATGTTTGGTCTAAATTTTCGCACATCATTTCAGACTTCAAGTATGGAAGAAACAAGGGGCATACTAGCACCTTGAAAAAACAACTCGGGAAACACCATGTTTATTAATCAGCGAGATAAAAACGTATTCCATTATAATATAGCCTTCATATAAGTCACACAATACTGAAAAATGAAATGAGGATATAAATAGCACAATAGGGTCTCCTGCCAAAAAGAATTTGCTAATATCAAACATATCAGAGAGAAGTAGGGTGAGACTCAAAAATGTAAGTTCACTTTTGAACCTTTAAACCATCTATTAGCCTCCCAGGCATGCTTCCAATGTATGTTCTCCTATGTCCTCTAATATCAGCCTCATCCTTGACTCCACCAAGTGATATCCTCACAAATTTTCTGCCCAAAGCAGCAGCAATAGAAGATGCCAATGATGTCTTCCCAACACCAGGTGGACCAACAAAGCACAGCACAGGACCCGTTGCATCCGGTTTAAGCTGCAATGCACAGATAATTTAGTTTCCCGAAGTACTTGAGACAACTTACAAATATATAAAGGAGAGAAATTGACAACCTTACGAACAGCGAGGTATTCAATTATCCGTTGCTTGACCTTCACTAAACCATAGTGATCACTATCCAGGCGCTCCCGCGCAGCTCTCAAGTCTAGTTCATTCTCTTCACTAGCCTTCTGCCAGGGAAGCTCAGCAAGAAGCTCCAGATAAACCCGGGAACTATTATATCCTGGCTGCTGAGGCTGCATTTTTTTAAGTCTCCTGAGACAAGTTACAATAATAATACCATTGATTATCATCGTTACTGACAGCTATGGAAAAATCAGAATCATTTACTCTCAAATTCTCAATCACCACCATCACTAACTATGTTTTCAATATGAAGTACCTTAATTCTCTGTGTGCCTGTTTCCAGACATTCTGTGGCATTCCTGCACTTTGCATCTTTCTTTCGAGTGAGGCCAAGTCATCCTCGTCGTCATCATTATCACCAAGTTCCTCTTTTATAGCCCTCATCTGAAACATATTTTATACACAACAGGAAAGATGAATAATATGTTCAAACAATAGCACATTCAGACAAAGTGATAAACTCTGGCTTGACTCTGATTATTAAGACTAAGGGGAAGGTAACTCTTCTCACTTTCACTCACAGCAAGAATCTCACTGCTAAGAGAAATAAGAAGCCCAAGAG
Source organism: Acacia concinna (assembly GCA_037177275.1). NCBI lineage: Eukaryota > Viridiplantae > Streptophyta > Magnoliopsida > Fabales > Fabaceae > Acacia > Acacia concinna. Next base: position 17,566,424 of record JBAGKO010000004.1, on the reverse strand, counting down.
AATCTCTGAATCAAGAAATACTTTTATTCACTCATATCTTAGTATTGAAATCACTAAGATATTTATAGGAGAGGAATTACAATTGAATTAACAGAACCTTCCTAAGTTATTGGAAGTTCAAATGCATAACTGACCTGAATAGACTCAAGGAACTTAACTGAATAAAGATCCTATTATTTTGCTAACAACTCAAAACAAAACTGAATAATTAAATAACATAATTAATAATTTAATAATTGACTAATTCAAATGCTTTGGTTGACTGTTGCGCCTCTGATAAGTAAGATGGCATCTATCACAAAGCAGTGAAATTCTCCTCTGTAGAGAGGAGAGACAAACCTTTAAGTCAATGAAATAAGACATATCCATTCACAAGTACATTACTGCTATATGGAATAACAGAGACAATCATTCGTTAGTTTTTAGATTGAAGACCGTTAATTACACAATACCCAATTGTATGCCTTCACGATGCCATTTTCAGTCTAAATACAATTGGTGGTTTAGAGGCCATATTCATGTACACCCACAATCCATTATTCTCAGAAATACCAGGAAGCCCATCAATTACCATATTAGCAGAAAGGGAACACTGATCGGGATAAATAAAGTCACATCTGAACTATAGAGATCAAAAGGCAATAAAAGATATTCAGAAATTGCTCTCTCATGGATAATAATACACTGTCGCATGATTACTGACACAGACCTAGATTACATGAATTTATCATATTACAGGAGTAAACAAGTTACCAGTAAGGGAACAATGATTGAGAAAGTTAACCTGTTGGCGCAGAAGAAATTCTTTTTGTGATTTAGACAATTGTCCTTCAACCTTTTGAGTAATTTTCTCAGCTACACGTATCGACTGTCAGCGGCAAGCACAAACAAAATTGCAGATGGATCATAAACACCATGCCCACATTAAACATATTTTTTTTTCAACAAAGATATTGACTCTTTATTACCTGTAAGTGCCTATCAACTAACTCAGTTGCTTTTGAAAGCCTAACTTTGGGATCAACGGAATCCAACATAGATAGCTGTTCTTCAAAACTTATCTCAAAGCTGGCAACAAATATGTCAGCCAACTTGTGAACTGGAACTGTTTCCAAAAGAACTTTAGTCCTTCCTCCGGTTTTTTGCTTCTATATATGAGAACAAGCACAAAATGAAAGCTTAAGCTGCTATTACAGAGACAACATCAAAAACAAAACAAAAAAAGTTTGGCACACCAGGTATCAATAACATGAACCTGTAACTATTCGTAAGAAGTCCATAATGACAACCTAATTCCAAGGTATAAAGACAACGGTCCAGAGGCAAATTGCAGATAAATACGTTTCATGCAAATGCAGATAATAGTGTTAATTTTCACAAGATTGGACAGGCTTACTAGGAGTTAATGGTCAAATATCAATCAGCATCATCATATTTTTCATTGACCCCTGTTCATCAGAGTAGCATTCAAAATATGAGCTCTTACCTGCTCCAGAACAGAAATAAGTTCCATGGCAGTTGCTTTAAATTGGCGAGACAACAGAATGAAATCAGGGTCTTGCTCCACTTGTTCCATATCTATATTAGAAAAATGGAGCAACTCAGCATCTTTGAAGATGAAAAATAGATTCTGACCACAACCATGTCAAAGAAAACTGCTTAAAAACCTGTATTCCTTTTAAAAAACAAATGTGAAACTTTATTGCACTGTTAAAATGAAGAGAAGCACAAGTGCTTGAAACTACTTAAAGGCCTTGCAAAAGCTCATTTTCCTAGCTACTTCTGTTTCTTCTATAAGTGGGGCATAGATGATCTAAGAAATGCAACTGAAAAAATGGCATATAATTGACATTCTGTCCCAGCTTTATTTTCCTGTCCAATAAGTTAATGCTTGCATCACATAAAATGTTAGAACATTTCTCAGATCATCATATCTACTGTTCAAATGGCTTTGGGATTAGCATGTTAATTACCAGAGGTGCTCAAATTTCCACTTTCCATCATAATGAAGAAGAGAAAAGGACAGGCATGAGTTTGAACAGAAAAACATTTAGGGACTAAAAATCTGTTTCTTTAATAAACTAATACAAATTACTTACCACTCTTAGTCATCTCAAGGGAAGCAATCCTAGCAGTATGGTATGTTCCTCTCGTGCTAAGTTCTTGAACACTGAATCTGCACAGACCTTCCAGAACAACTATGTACGTGACTCTTCCACTTGGTTTCTCCACTCCCCTCGACAAATGTAATGCTCGAGCAGCTACCCCCCTGTACTAAAAGATCTATTAAAATCCATCTCAATTGGCAGGCTTTATTTCTTTTAAGAATGAAAGAAATAGATATTGTCCACTCATTTTTTATAAAATGGTACGAAAAAAAATAAAGGAAGAGATCCAATTACGAAAATTCGTGGGCAGATCGTCAAAATACAAATGAAGCACTTGTCACTTCAGCAGAAGAGGCAAGCAAACTTAATCTAGACACCATTAGAAGAAAGTCTCCTCTGGACAACACTTAGTATGCGTGACAATATGATTTTTTCATTACATATACATTGTCAAGTATTTAGATCTAAGATTCTAAACAAAGTGCAAAAGATGCTCGCTAGCAGTAAACCTGGTATGCCAATGAACAACATCATTCTGATTTTTCGTCTCAGGCTTATGAGAGTCTGACGAGCCACCTTGAATTTTTGAGTTTTGGTCTAGGGAATCAGTTCCTGCACCTTGAGATATCGCAGGACTCACAGGTTTAATTTCAGCAGCGTCACGCACAGGCAGTATGCCAATCAGTCCCTTCTCTTCTCGCTGCCAGAGTTCTTGTTCCACTAATTTTACACTAAATTGTAAACAAGAAAACAGTCATAATAAAAGAAATGACAAAGTACAAGTCAACCTAATTAAGAAACTATTTAGCTAAATAATACAATGTACTAAAATATTTCGACTACCATCTGATACTGAAGAAAATAGAAAGCAAACGAAGTGAGTCCCTCACTGCCAGCATAATCAACTTTTAATAAGGTTCATGCCCAGCTTATGGAGACTTAAATAGAAGAAAAGGACAGAGAATTCTGTCATCGAACAAAACTGCTAAAATACCGTAAATTTGTATTACCAAGTTTAAAAAGTAAGCATTAAATTACCACCTATCAACGGAAATTAAATATTATTGTTTCCACTTTAGAACAAATGAAACCATTATTCTTGGATTAGCTGTCTAGAAATACATATGTTGACCTCGTGTTCAAAATAGTGTCAATCTCCAGACCTTAAGCCAGATAATTAAAAATAGCGGGTTAAAACGAGCAAAATTTTGCAGACAACCAAGACAAAGTAGAAACATGAAGCAGATGCGAAGGAAGAAAAGACGGTGCAACTGAGGGATAAGTACCTGCTAGGCGAAGTGCACCGAATTCTGATGATGGCGCCTGGTAAAAGGACCTTGTTCCTGAAAGGGAGGATTGCTAACCGACCCGGCAACTCCACCGATTCCGCCATGCTCACAACTCGCTATGCGAAAAAGGTGAAATCCCCAACTTCAGAAAGAGGAGGAGATAGCAGGAGGAGGGGGACTAATATGCGAGAGAGCGAAGGAGTTTGGCTTTTATGGTTTGCGACGTTTTTTTTTTATTATTATTTATTTATACTTTTTTATTTTTTAATTTGCAATTGCAATTTCAATTTCATATTTTTTCCATGCGCTGCCCCTCCATTTGCAGCGAATTAGGAGTCCAAGGTGGGCCCTATTGTAAGATAGTGACACTTGACATTCTCTTGCCACGTGATTGATTGGTGTACCTAATTAAAACATGTTTTATCCCCAATGTGATGCAATACAATATTATCAGGGAAAATTTTAAAAAAAGAATAAGAGAAATAGTAGAACTGAGCCCGCTAGTACTGCCAGCCCGTTTATACTAATAAGTTCGGGCCATGAAATGGGTAGCCCGTTTGTAAATTGGTCAAACCCATTTCTGAAACGGGTAAACCCGTGGGTTAAATGGGTTTGACCGTTTAACCCGTTTAAATTTTTTTAAAAAAAAAAAAAACTTCCCTCCTCCTTGATCGAATGACTGTAGATCCCATGACTCTCGTCTTTACTCTTTACCTCTCATCTCTGAACTCAGAACCCTCTTGCCTCAGCGGCTCGGCCTCTCCCTCTTTGCCTCTCACTCTCTCAAGCTCTCATCAGTCATCACTCTCGCCTCTCGGTCTCTGCTCTCTCGTCTCTCAATCTCATTGAGTCATTGCCGGAACCTCAAGCTCGAAGTCACAGACACAAACCCCTCACCGCCGCCGCCGCCCACCACCACCGAACCTCACCCTCAGTCCTTACTCCGGTGCTCCCTCACTGTCATAGACTCACGACGGCCTCACACTTTCGAAGACATAGTCACCGCGAGCCATCAGCCCATCACTCTTCATTCATTCCTCTTTCTTCCTTCCGCATTCAAGATTAGTGACCCTGAGGGTGAGGTTCAGCTTCAGGCTCTGATCTCACCACCAATGGCCACTCGCCTGTCTCATCACCATCCCACCACCAAGCATTTAGGGATTCGCCGGATGGTTGCAGATATGAACTCTAAAGCTGTGAGCCCGTGAGAGTGTGATTGCGAGCGTGATTAACAGATACTCAGGTTTCTTTTCCGGTTCCCCTCAGACTCATAACTCATTGTTAGATTTAGTGATTCCCCTAAGACTCAAAACTATTCATGATTGCTTGATTCTAGTTCTGTTTCGCATTGCTGATTGCTCTGCCTCTATTTCTCTATCAATTTTTGGACCTATTGCTGGGAAGCTTTGTCTCCCTTGGTTCTTTAGTTTATGTCCATTTATTTATGGTTTTAGCTTTAGGTATATTTTTTATTGTTTTTGTGTTTGTTTTGTGCTTGTGCAGTAGCTAGTTGATAGTGGTTCTGTGTCTATTTGCTTTAGTTCAAGTTTTTATTGGAGTTTGTGTGCTTCAGAGTTTCTAACAATAAGATTACTGAATTCTAGATTATTGGAAATGTGAATAGTTTGAATTGTGGTTAGTGATACTAAATTGTGATTACTGAAATGTGAATCGTTTGAATTAATTTGTGATTATTGAATTCTAGATTGTTGGAAATCTGAATAGTTTGAATTGTGGTTAGTGATACGCCCCTTGCCACAAGTCTTTATTCAAGCCATTTAGTGAAGAAGGAACCACTAACGATCTTTATAATCTTTAAGTTCCCAAAGACTTTGGTTATATACCATAATGAATCACTTGTCTTGGAACTGAGTTTCTGTGAAATTTAAAACTTTTCACAACTGGTTCACTTTAACCTTTTAAAACAGTGGTTCATAACTTCAGAACTAAGCTCATCTTATTTCATTATGATAAAATAAAGACCCAACTTATCAGAGTATTATAATATTAGGATTCAATCTGAAACTGAACGCCTCGCAGTGTATTTCAATCATTCATTAATATATATATTTGGCATGCAAATAACTTAAGGCATAATTCTCTTTTTATTCCAGCTTCTAAGCGTATCGTGATTATCACTCAAGCATGCATGAGCGTCTACATGCATTACCAATTATGAATAAACATTAATCTGTCATCACCATAGATGACACATGCCCTTAAGCTATTATAATCAAAGCTATCCTCCTTGTGGAGGATATTTACATGCTAAATTAACTAAACACTTATATATATCTTCAACACAATAAATATCTAAGGCTAAAACACATAGCCATATTAAATCAATAACTGCTCATAGCTCCTGCAGCTTCACCTTCTTCAGGCTTCACTAGCCTTACTGCCCTGGCCCAAGCACCTGCTTTTCTGTGTGAATTTAGGGAGGGGGTGAGATTCGTGAGAATCTCAGTAGTAACTATAATCTACCATATATCATGCAAGTTCACGAAGCATGCTAAACAAGCCATAGAGAACAACACCTTATAACACATATCATCATTGATGCTCATACATCAAAACAGATAATCCAACCATAAAACATGGC
>JBAGKO010000004.1:17521156-17548909 GCA_037177275.1 Acacia concinna | reverse complement strand
TCCGAGGGTGATGCATGAACAGTCAATTCACTCCCAATCATGACAAATAACCTGACACACAAAAGTCTTAAAATTCATATAAAATTAAACCAATAATTCAACATCAATCCATATGCATCAACCTAAATTAGATTACAATCATAATCCAAACTCTCTCAAATTCACGTAAAATGTCCTAGATCAAGGAAATCCCACAAGAGAAAAAGAGAAAGAAAATCTAGATTGAAAACTACTCCCCTGATTTTGCTTGGAGCTCAAGTTTGCCCTTCCATCGCCGAGAGGCTAAGGGGTTGTTTAGCCTCTCATGGCTTCAGATCTCCTGCAATCGCATTTGATCTTCGAATCCATGTGAGATGTTGAGGTTTGGTGAAGGATTTGGTAGTTTGAAGGCTTATTGTGGATAGATAGGGTAGGAATTGAGAGATGGAGGCTAGGGTTTTAGGTAGGGTTATGGAATTGAGAGGAATTGAGAGATTAGGGTTTGTGGCTACCGTATCGTGAAATCTCACAGATCCGGACTTACTCTAAACGAAGGTGAACTCCCCTTTATATAGGCCATGCGAAAACCCTACTTCAAAAAGCACAACTTAACTTTATGGACTCAGTTTGCAACCTCAGATGATAGAGAGCTCAGGTTGTGACCTCAGATTGTGAGGTGGTGACCTCAGATGGTAGACAGTACTTCAGCTTTGACTTAGCTTCCAAAACACACAGTTTCACTTAATGGTGCCCATGTCGTGACCTAAAAGATCCAAGTCGCGACCTGGGGCTACAAAATATTCTATTTTGTGCTTGGGTCTTCAAGATTTGGTGGCTCCATTAATACTCTATCTTTGGGTCTTAAGTCCTTCTCCAATTGCCTGAAAAAAATCATCACAAAGAGGCTTTGCCAAGGCAAGTGAAGAATCATATAAATGAGATAAAATAAATATTGTGTCAGCAAAACGCAAAGTATGAACCATGTAATCCAAAAACTATAAATACAATGCAAATTGAGGGTAAACATGTGCAATTTAGTTAGAAAACACCCAAGAAAACTATATAAATATTGTGTCATATCAGTCACCCACATTTGTGGCACTCTTTTACAATAGCTTTATTAAAAATAAAAACTAACTTCCTGTGGCATTTTTCCTATGAAGTGCCTTAATAGGTGCGCCAATTTTGACCATTTTTGTAGTAGTGAGATGTTGTAGAGCAAACTCAACAAGTCTTACACTAGACTACAAATTTATGAACCAATTGTTGAAAGCAATGAACAAGATGTTCCAAACTTGCTCACAAAGTTTGAGTCCAATATAATATAGTAAACGAGTGCACAAATGTTTAATTTGTTTATTGAGAGATTATCATGTGAAAATGAAAGAAAAAATTTTCTCTCTTCTTCTCAATAAAATCATTGCTCTTCCACCTCTAGAAGTCCTCTCTCACTTGCCCTAATTTGCTCCCACTCTATCTTGATTAGTGAGACGCAAATGAGTTTTAAATATTGAGCCTTTCTCCATAGAAGAAGGGAAGGAGGATCAAACCCAAAATAGCTATCAATCATATTATATGTATACATTGGGTTCTCCTTTTTCCCATCACTGTTGGATTAAAATTTTCATGCTTAGGATTTAACATTTTATAAAATTATATAATTTTATATAAAAAGTATAAACAAATTATACTGTTAAGATTTTGTTGAAATACTTCACAATTGTAGAAGGGGTTTGAATTGTAGTGAAAAAAAATTAAAAAAGGTAGAAAATATATACTTTATTATAATAGAGTATGTGTTGGTGATGTTCTTGTAAAGCGAGTGTGTAATCCAAGTTACGTCTATAGACGCTGCCCTTAAGAGCTATTATGCAACCACTGTTGAAGAGGAAGCAGCACTCCCCATGATAAAACATATTCTTCCTACAAGAATAAGGTTAACAGAATAGGAGGAAACCAAAAACTAGCAGATAAATAAAACAGAGAGAAAGCCTAGGGTAGGAAGAAAGGGTGCTCGATGTTACAGAGCTTAGTGCCTTAAACTTTTGCAGACTCTGCCTTTTATAGATAGTGGATCAAGACATCCGTTAGGCAACAATTAAACTCATTAATGACAAATAAGTCGTTTGTTACAAATGTTTCTGTAATAAAGGCTTCTATTTCTAAACATTTGAGGAATGAACATTGAGAAAATTTGAAATTTGGTTTATGACCTTTAAACATAAATCATAATGGTTTCAAAACCGAAAGCCTTAAATCTAGATGTTTTCTAGAAAGCCAAATTCTTAAATCTGAACGTTTTATGGGAAGACAATTTTGCAAAAAAAATAATTTTAAGAATATATAAAACAAACAATTTCATAAAAAGTGCCTAATCCACATTTACTCGCGCGTGAGGAAAATCGACGAATTTCAACGGTAATTATCCATTAGAGGCCCATTGTTATGCACGCAAGCCCACATCTCCTCTTAGGCCTTTTACAAGCCCAACATTTCAAAGTGTCATATGTACTATTGTACTTTCTCATTCCCAAGCAATGTGATACTTGTTTCCTACTTGACAAACACCTATAAACTCCAACAATCCTCTACTTGTGTCAATAAGAACACCTTTGCTGATTTACACATATGGGTATAACCATTGTATCTAGTGGTCCTTTAGATTATGAACTAGACCTAAACTAATCACACTTAGTCCACAGAGATGTTAGTGGTCTTATGGACTATGAACTCACACCTCTTAGGCGTATACTAAAGGTATTAATGGTCAGATCATACCCCTACATTTTGCTGTTAACATGGTTTTGCACGTTAAGACAACTATACTCGTGCCTGGTGCATGATGAATGCTCTAGAGATTTTGTCACGATCTCATAAGAGCAACTCACTTCACATTCGTAGAGGTAATTTCATGAAATGTACCTATAATTAGTACATCATCTCGTAGGATTACAAAATTATGCAAAGACACTGATGGTGTTGGTTTTTCACATAGTGGGATATCTGCCAAGAATTGTTTCCACCACTTACCCTCAATATCAGCCAACTCCATGTCGAGAAGCTCAGAATCCCTTGAAGAACTGGTTAAAAAGTATGTTTGACTGATTTCCATGTTATGGCACCACTATCAAGAGTGAAAACATAGCTACTAGTGGATTTGGTCTCCTCTAAATTTGAGATCCAGTTGGCATCATTGTATCCTTCTAATAAGGCGAGAAATCTACTATAATGAATACCATAATTCATGGTACCCTTCAGGTATCTCAATACTCTTACCAGAGCCTTCCAGTGTTCATTGCCTGGATAATGAGTATATTTGCTCAATCTACACACATCACATGTTATGTCTAGCTTGGTATAGTTCATTAAATGCAATAGACTCCTAATGATCTGCGCATATTTAGATTGAGCGATTGATTCTCCTCTATTTTCCTTCATGTGTACATTAGGATCATAATGAGTACTCAGAGGAGACTCATCAAATAGTTTAAACTTTTTCAAAATTTTATCAACATAGTGTTCTTGAGAAAGTATGATACCATTGTCTTGGCTTCTCCCAAAATGATTTTATCAACATAGTGTCTTTATGATCTTAACACCCAAAATTATCTTGGCTTCTCCCAAATATTTCATATCAAAATTAGAAGAAAGAAAATGTTTTGTCTCAAGTACAACATTCATGCTAGTACCAAATATAAACATGTCATTCACATACAAACCAATAATCATACAATCATCATTTACAAGTTTTGTATAAACACATCTTTCTACTTTAACATAGAGAATCCACCACATAAAAAAAAAAAATTGATCCAATTTTTCATGCCACTGTTTGGGTACTTATTTCAAACCATACAAATATTTAACAAGTTTACAAACTTTGTTGTCAATAGAGCCTTCAGGTTGTATCATATAAATCTCTTCTTCTAAATTATCATTTAAAAAAGCCATTCTAACATCCATTTAAAATAATACGTTCTTTCAAATCATAACGTATAATAAAATAATTATACAACAAAAGATTTTAATATATATTGAAATATATTATAAGATTTTATTTTTAAAACATATAACTTACAAAATGATTTTTGTTTTATTTTTATCACATGATCCAAGTCATATTTTTTTATTTTTAAAACATTGTTTAAAGTCTTTTATATCCTTTATTAAAATCGATTGACACAAATATAAAGAAATTCTCTTTTCAAGCCATATACTTATAATAAATAGTAAAATGAGTCTAAAGCTGTGAGATAATCCATTTAAGCCATGGCTTGGTGGAATGGATTTTATTTTTTAATACTTATAAAAAATATATTATAAGAATTTATACCTAATTAATTTTGTTTGTCAACTCTTCCACCAAGCCAATGCTATTAGGTGGCTCACTGATGATTCTAGAGACAAAATAATATTCACAAGAGTTTATGTGGCTTGATAGCCAAAAAGAAATATTGCCTCTGGTTTGTCAACTTTAACTTTAATGAAGTCTAGGGTTTATAACCTTAGGCTTCATGAGACATTATTAAAATTTGAAATTCATGAAATTATAAATTCATTTTTACCTAAAATAATTTTCTTTGAAGTGTGTAGTCAATAAATTTCATAAGATTTTGGCCAAAATAAAGAAAGATTTATAAGATAATGTATTTATTAAAATTCTAAAAATTTATTGTCAATATTTTTTATCCACTATATGAAAAATGTTTCATTAATATGCATGTAGAGGATTATCATAACAAAGTTTGTCTAGATGTAGTAGCTTGAAGATTTGGGGTTTGTTTTATTAAAGTGGGGCTTTAATATTAATAACTACTAGGCTTCGAAAAATAAACCTTAGATTTTGTGAGACATTATTCAAATTTGAAATTGATGAAATTATAAATTCATTTTTGAAGAAGATAGTTTTCTTAGAAGTGTTTAGTCAATAAATTTTCATAAGATTTTGGCCGAAATAAATAAAGATTTATAAGATAGTTTATTTATTAAAATTTTAAAAAATTTATTTTCAAAAAGTATTTTTTAGCACTATATGAAAAAAGTTGCATTTTAATATATATGTAGAGGATTATTATAAAATTTTGTGTCCACACAAAGTAGCTATAAGATTTGGGGTTTGTTCTACTAAAGTGGGGCTTTGATATTAATGAGTACTAGAGTGAACAAATTTGAGAGCCAGTATATATTTTGTACAAATTAAGATATTTTTTAAAAATACAAGTAAACAAAATTAAATCCAGACTTTCCATGTTAATTACTATATTAGATTTGATTGTGGTCCTCATTTCACTGCTCATCTATGTGATAATTGATTTATTATAAGCTTTGAAGTGGTATATTACATTGGAGGCCCTCCAATATGCATATGTCCATGGAAAAGTCATCACCTTAATATTGCGCTTGGTTGGAGAGAAAAGCAAGGAGAACTAATAAAGGTTGATCTAGTTAGTAAGGAATTGACTCATAGCCTATAAAGTCGTGAGTTCAAATCCCGTTGCCGATGTGAGGACCTTGTTGATGGACGATTTGTAAGTATCTCCATAAGCGCTCTTTGAGCCTGGAGGCATGCCCTGACCCTGATAAGCCCTCGGGACCTAACTCACCTAAACTTTTTTCTATCAAAAAGAAAAAAAAAAAAGCAAGGAGAAGAAAAGTATAGGGAAAAAAGGAGTAGAACATTGATTTTCCCTAGTTTGGATTAAAGAAGAAAATGGGGGGAGCATAAATTTTGAGAGAGAAAAAAAATTATGTGGGCCTCATAGTTTTTTCACTCAAAATGTTCTCCCTAAAGTTGGAGAGATGTTTTTTTCTTCTGTTTTTTTTTTGGGGGTCCCCAAAACAGTCCTTGCCCAAGTGTTAAGCCTCCACATAAAATCTTTTGGATTGTATATCTGATTTGGCGATCTAAATTTTTTTTTTCCTTAAAAAAAGTATAATCTTTTTTTAAAAAAAATTATTTTAATGGACCTAGAATCTAAATTAAAGATAAATGTTAACTATTTTTTCAAAAAACTGATTTTTCTCTTAAAAAGCATCATTTAAAAATAAACTTTAACTTGGACCCTCCATCAAATCTTATTAGCTTTCCCTGCTAAGCACTACCTAGCAAGGAAACCGAGTCCATCACTAGATCGCCATCCTTTTAAATGAGCTTCTTTGCATGACAATTGTTGTTATAGACTTTCATTACAATATTGTTATTCTTTGCATGCAATCTCCTTATAGATGAGAAGAGAGTTCAATCTTGGTTATAACTTTAAGTTATTAGTGCATACCTCTTAAATCTAATTCCAAAATAAAAAGACTGTATGGAGAGACTTACTAAGGGAGAAACATAATCTATTATTTCCCCTTATTTCTTTTAGTTGGATTCATTATATTAGCAGGTGCTTAAACCCTTAACCTTTGCTCACAAGCAGCCACCCTATCCTTACCAATTAGAGGTCTGATCTTGGACGGTCTGGCCTCTAATCTAGAATGGTAGTGCGAATTAAATTAGCCATATTCATATTATTTGGGGGTCTTTGTGAGTAAAATTAAGGGAGAATTTCAATAAGGGAATTTCAATAAGGGACCGCAGTTAGGAATTAATATCAGCGCAGTCCATAAATAAGTGCATAGGTCATATAAACATGGATTTTTCTTATTCATATGACTCATTCACTTGTTTATGGGCTGCGTTAATATTAATTCCTAACTGCAGTCCTTTATTGAAATTCCCCTTAAAATTAATGGCAAATATCATAGTAGTGAGAATATATGAGATCACTGTTTCAGCATGCATTATTTATATTTAGGGTGAAAGGTCACAATTGCCTTGGAAGTATTGCCCTAGAGGCAATTTTGCCTTGGAAGTTTCATAAGAGGCAATTTTGCTCCGAAAGTTTTAAAAGTGGGGCAATTTTGCTCTTGCCGTTAGTTGACCGTTACTTGACTAAATATGTTGAGTTGACAGTCCACATGTCATCCACTTTATTTTTGTTAAGGTGAAAATTTGTCTTAAAAGTTTTAAATCCGTTAATTTTGACAGTTAGTTGACCAAATGTGTTGAACTGGTAGTCCACATGTCATTCAATTTATTTTTTTTAAGTTGGAAATTTATTTCAGAAGTCTATCTATTATCTAATTCATATTTTTTAAAAGTTCTAGTATAAATTTTCACTTTAACAAAAATACAATAGATAACTTGTGGACTGCTAGCTCAACATATTTGGTCAACTAACGGTCAACTAACGGCAGGGACAAAATTGTCCCTTATGAGACTTCTAGGGCAAAATTGACTTTAAGGCAATACTTCCAGGGCAATTTTGCCCTTTCACCCTATTATTTTTTACCCCTGAACCATTAGATAAATGCACATGATTATTTTCCTTGGTTTTTTAAAATAGCATAGGAAGCAAAAAAAAAAAAAAAAGCAATAAATTGCAGTAACATGGAATCATATACAAGATTGATTATTACCCATCAGGACAGATTGGTCTCCAGATGCTGCATATTGCTCCGTCTTGTGAGATCTGGAACACACGAAGACTGTCAAACTAGAAACCACAAAATCATTCGACAATAACAAACAATGCCCCAGTGTATGGTCAATGAACTTTGGCAGGAAATAAGTGAAACAAGATCTCCAATGTTGAAGATGATCTTGTAGGGAGAGAAACGACGGGTGGGAGCTAACTCCTGACCAGTCATTCTCTATCATACAGGAACTTATCTAATACTAAAGATGATCAACATCCGAAATGAGTACAAGTGGGCTAATGAAGCACCTGTTTCCTACATAGCGAACAGCGACCTTTGTATTCATGTTCACTGCTCCAGATCTTTGAAAATGTGATAATGTGCTTAATAAATCTCCTATCCTCCGTAGAAGTGGCATGGGATAAGAGCTCTCTTGAACTGATAACGGGCTTCTTGGGGTTGCGTGGTTCTCTCCTGTCAGCATCACTCCATGCAAAATATACACGTCTTTGACTTGAAGGTACCTGGAGAAACAGCTCCATCAGAATCCTGTCTGACATCCTGAATGAATAGCGATCTAATTACCACTCACTTTCAGACTCGAGCTTTTCATATCACATTGATATTTCTTCCATGTTCGGCGCACAACTGAACATATCTTCAATGCTTGTGGTTCTCTTCCATCAAATTCTTCTGCACCACCACACTTGATGACTCGAACAAAACTTCCAGATCTCCTGAAATTTTTCAGATGGAGGATCAAGTGAGATGGATGGTTGCTGCCTGCTTTTGCCAATTCCAGTGCCATCAGCTCATCCCAAGGAACATCCCACATGATCTTACAAGGTTTTCTATCCATCTTGTCCGGAGCCAGGCACTAGTAAGAAGCAAAGCAATAAATCAAAGTTATTCTCAGGATGAGACAGATAAATTTTATGACTTGGTTCCGCCACAAACCTGCAGCAGCATGACTCGTTTATTGGTAACTAAAACGATTCTCTGGTAAGGCACATTAAAATGCTCTTCATAATAATCAGACAGAGCAAATTTTGAGGGCTCCTTGAAAATCTCAGCGCAACCAAAACGCCTACTAGCCTCTCCCAGGTAAAGCACCATCTGGGACACAACAAACATAAGATTATGATAAAAACTATTAATTAGCCTCAAGTTAACAACTAAGCTTTTGAGTTGACGTGGTTCTAAACATTGTAGGGGGCCATGGTACAATGGGCTAATGCTGTCAAAACTTCAAGCCCAAAAAATTTCTACTTAAAGAAAATAGTAAATAAATAATAAGCAGCGTTCAAAGAATAGACATCATTAATGAAATTAAAGATTACGGCCTAAATTAGACATCATTAATGAAATTAAAGATTACGGCCTAAATTTAAGGCAAGCACATCTATCAGGGACGCTCATTTTAAAACACAACAAAGTGACAAACATAACTTCTTCAAAGGTTCAAAGTTAGTATAAAAACAATTAGTAGCTATACAAATGCCACACTATTAGCAAGATCAGATGGAAATAGCTTCCGCCACTTAATGATTTCCACTGTTCCATGGAATTAATAGTCCCTATTCTTTGTATTTCACTTTTACAGTTGATAGATGAAATTTTTGGATCGCACTAAATGCTCATTGAAAAGAAACTAATTAACTTACCTGCCCAATAGCCTCTCTCTCACAGTATTCTCTAAGTACCCCATCGGCATGTATAGCCCGTGGGTTTCTGATTCTCTGGAAGGTAGCCTTGTTGTGGAAAATCTCTAAACATTTGGAACAACTTGCCCCAATTCCATCAACAGTCAATGAGACAAAATCGAGTGCCCCACTTACTGGTTGCACAAAAAAACCTAAAAAGGCACGTCCAAGCCCATGAGCCAATCCAAGAAGACCATTCTCTCTAGCACTCTCTACAGGCTTCCTCACTACGCCAGACACTCCAAATGCAACACCTTGAGCAAGAGCTTCTGTTCCCTGAATGATCCCATCCCCTACCCCAGTGATTCTCCTTGATCTTACCTGTTACAGAGTTCAAATCATCTCCCCTAGTTTAGACAACAGTACAACATTATACAGACAAACACGCATACCTGCTTTGCACGTAATTGCAGAAACTGTCCATCCGTTGAAAGCTCAGCAAACCCTCTGCTAAGAGAAGCCAGAGTTGAGCTTGTCATACCTAGTACATCTACAGAAAATATTAAATGCAAAGGATTATGAATCAGATCTCTCCAAATCCGGCTTCCAATAGCAGGAATGATAGAGCTTTTCCTCATGAATCTGTCTCTGTGCATCACCCTCCTCAGATGCACCTAAATATGTTGCTGCATTGTTAGTGTTGTTGTAGGAACATGATCCCAATTTAAACAGAAAAAAGGAAGAGAAGGAAGGTATAAGAATGAAGGATAAGAAATCCTCCTCACACTAGGCAGAAAGAACAAGCATATAAAGAAAAGACAAATCGTCATACAGACATGAGGTGATCCTCTCAAAATAACTCAAGGTTCGACTGACGAATATGACATCATGTGCTAACATATCTTATCATTCTGGTCTAGGAGAAAGTTGCAGATGCAACTACAGGTTTGTATTTTAACAGTTTACACTTAGGGATAGGGGCAAGAAAATTCAAAAACTGAGATAGAACTAAAATACTTAACAGGAATGAGAAGTAAGCCCATATGCATGAACTAGAATAAGGAGTTAGGAAGGTGTGATGATCTATATTGAGATACAGCAACAAACCTTATTCTATTAGGTGGAGTCAATTACATAGGTCACACTAGGCCAATATGCCCTATAAACAAACCATTACTGAAAGATATTGTTTGGCAACTTCTTCAAAAGTGTTTTTGGGTCTTCCTCTCTCTCTCTTCAAAAGACTTGATAACATTAATTCAACACTCCTCCCCCATTCCTCCTTTGAACTCCCTCGTAAATGTCCAAATCACCTTAAACAACTTTCTACCAATTTATCCTCAACAAATGCCACTCTAACTTTTCCTAATATATAATTATTTCGAATCCAACCTTTTCCCTCATCTTTGTTACCCTAATTTTTTTTGGTGGCCCTTTAATGGCCAACATTTACCATCATGTTCAATACTTTTCAATTACAAATAACAATACAATAACACTTTCTTTAAAGTTTGTTAGATACTTTTCAATTATAAGTAACTCATGTTGCCTTTCTCCATTTTAACCATCCAGCTTGTATTCCAAACATAACATTCCCCTCAATTTCACTGTCATTCTTTATTATCGATCCCATATAGCTGAACTTAGTCACTTGTGGTATGATTTAATCTCCGGATTTGACCTCTGAATCATTTATAACTTGCATCTCATTGAGATGTCAAAAGATTAAGTCAGCCAGTGGTCCAAGTTCCTTAGGGCCACATCTCTCCAACCTCATTTCCACCAAAAATCCAAAATTATTATGTAAATTTGACAAAGTCAAGGGAAAATAAACGTATTGACCTATCTCTAGGTGTATAAAATACACCTTAGGACTTGGTCTTGCAAAGGAAGGATAGTCACAATTTAGTGTTATCAAGGACATGAAAGAGAATAAGCATATACTGTATGCCCCTTTTTTTTTTTTTTTTGGGGGGGGGGGGGTGTGTTAAAGGTTTATAAAAAATGAGATTAAATCAGTTACCTGAATCTTGAAGGCATTTCCAACTGCTGAGAGAACAGGACTCCATATGCCAAGGACCCCATGAGGTCTCAGTCCAGGAGCAGTCTCCAACGATAACTTTAGCCGTATTTCTGACACATCTATTAGACTGCAGAAAAAGTGACACATTAAACAACTAGCTAGATCAACAATCACATGGTAAAATAATCATTCAATATATCAGTTAAAAATACCATTTACAACAATGAGAGAAAACAAGTCTTACTCAAAACGTATCTCTGGATCAACTTCTGTCACACTAGAACTTCTTGGGAAACGGTCTAACCGTAGATTGTTGTAGAAATCCAAAACAGCCCAGATAATAGGCTCATGAATATCAAGCCGCCAGCACCTCTCTGTTACCTATAGTTTGAATTGAAGTTCAAGATATTCAAATAGTGTTTAATTTAAATTTTGTCAGAGGAATACTAGGATACTGCACAGATGGCAAAAACATCAAATTTCTAATAGATATACCCGTATGTAAACATATGGATAAACTAGAACTCCGTCTGTACTCCCATTCTGCATTGTAATTGTCATCTTGAATACTGGGTGTTGCACATCAGGGGCCTGCTCTGGCGCCAAGAGGACAGGCATTACTGTTAGAGGGAGTTGGTTGTCCAATTGCAAATAACCAAGCATGAGCTTGAACCTGTCAAAATCCTTCCTTAGAATCAAGTTGGGGATAAATAAAAAAATTAATAGTGTAAATACACATAATATCCAAGAGAAGTCAATTTCTCCTATTGGAGTTAAAGCCTTGCACTTCTTAGGAAAACAGCGATAAACTCACACCAGATTATACCCAAGTGCGTGATTCCAAGTTTGCAACTAAGTTTTAGTGGAAGTCTTCGATAACTGATTATTGGGAATTTCAGGGAGAACTTCTCTAAGAAGCTATTTCATGAGGACAGAAAGCTGAAGGCCAGTGTGAGCCTCACATTAGAATCCCATACTTGTGATGTGGAGCTCAAGTTCTATATCTTGGGAGTCAGCTCCAGAAAAAGTGATCTAATGCATGATTATTTCAAATGTCAGGGAAAGGACATTGTGCGTAACCACATAGGATAAGTTGTAGGCAATAATGCATAACTTTTTAAGTTAGTCCCTCAACATGAACAAATTATCTACCAAATTTTGAGATGTTTGATATACATTCTTTTTCCTATATAAAAAAAAAAAAGCAAAAATTGGGCAAAAGTCCCCCATTTAAAATTTTATTGATGAGGACGACCTGATAGATTTTTATACATAGAAAGCTCTCTGCAACTCTGTAAATTTCGTACACTCAGAGTACTGGTACCTTAATTTAGGTCCTTCTCACTAAAAATTTCAATGGGAGGCTTTCCCCTAAGAAAAATTGTATGATTATTATCATTCCTATTTATCATCAAGGATAGTAATAAATAATTTGATGGAAACCAAGATAATATAGGCAATTCTATGAGGTAGGAAAGTAAGTTTGCTATCCTACATTAATAGCTACCTTTTGGAGGAGGGTGCATCACTTCACTTGGGTGCTTATTAATTGGTACTGAAGTAAGAAACTGGTAGTTCCCTAACTGGTTATTTGCTAAGTTCATCAAGTGAAGTTCATGTAGTAGTTTCAAGACGTTGACTCTCCAAGGGCAGATGGGTTGTCTATACTTAGCAGTATAGCACTGCTCTATGTACTACTTATGAGTTAGCTATTTCACCTCAATAGTTGATTTTTAAGGAGGGTTCCCCAACTTGCTTAGGCGTCTATCAATATTGTAAAAATATGAACTGAAAGTGAAAGGCGTTGATGCTTTTAGGTGTGAGTTTATCACAGTTTTCCTAAGAAGTGCAAGGCTTTAACTCAAACAGGAGAAATTGACTTCTCTTGTTTGTTGTCAAATGGAGCTTCTATGGGCTAGGCTCTTCAATCTCATGAGGCAGCTTTTGGGGCATGGCTTCCAAACACATGACAGCTCAATAACGATACCTCCATTTAATGGCATCAAATCTCTGTGACTAATCTCTGACGCACCAATAACCTTACAAATCCCACAAACTCATATTCTTCTGTTCTTTCGGTCATTTCTAACACTCAACAATAATCAGGACATGGAAGTAAATTCTTAGAAGTTCACAACTAAGAACTAGAGCAAATTGTTAGAGATATTAAGTTCTATAGAGTGCAATGGTTTTGTTCTCCAATAAAGATGTCAACGAAAACCAAATTTGAGACTTACAGCAGTATTAATAGGCTTCTCTATATAGGTGAAGGAAACATGCTGCACCAAGTACACAATTTACAAGGTTTCATGTAAAGAATACGAATGTGCTCTTGCATAGCCTTTATGCCCAATACCAGAGAGGCTATAAAAATGAACACGAAAAAGGGTTACCTGCTTGTCCTTCCACCATCAAAGCCAGTAGAATATGATAAGAGGGCTCTTTCCAAGTACAAGTAGGAGAGCTCCTTAGGTCTATGGTCCACAATAGATATTCCGACCACTCCCAGCTCAACCAGGAGTTCAAAAGATGAAGCACTGGTCTGCATTTCAGCCTGTCCGCCAGAAACTCCCCAACTGTCACCAGGCATTGGACCTCTTATCTCTTCACATGAACTCGAATTAAGAACACTATCATCTCTAAATTTGGCAATTGTCTTATCTCTTTCTTCAGTTACATGAAGTTGCAATCCGAATTCTGCATAAAATGATCCAGTCCTCCCCAAATCAACCTTCCAAACTGAAGACACAGAGTCTGCACAAAGCTTAACATCCAAATACTTTTGGCCATATGGATCTTCCCAAGAAAAATTTGTTGTAGAAAGAGGCTGCAACTGAACCCAGGCATCTTCACCAAATCCAGACTGCCGAATGCAAAGTTCCTTGCTAGTTGTCCTGTTCTCAAATCTGCCCCAAGCAAAGTTAGAATCATAGTAGAAATACATTCATGCAATTAGTCACTGGTCTGCATTTATTACATCGATGCATTTTTTTTTAATGTACCTATGCATTTATATGGTATTTTAATGCCAAATGTTGTAGCTGAAAATTTATACGAAGGTACAACCAAACACAGCTTTGCCAAACAGAAGACAATATAGTGTGCACACATCACATAAATTGTTCTTAAGCAAACAGATAGTATTTTAAATTTGACCTTAACTAAAAACAAGGACACACAAAAAATCTTATTTATTTATTGATAAACAAAGGCCGCAAGAAAACTTCAACAAAAATGATAAACTCTTAATTAGGTGTCTGTCATACTATCAACCTGGATATAGCATATCAAAGAAGGTGCCAGAGATGATGAAATGTTAAATTGAGAAACAGATGCTTGACAGTAACTAAAGCAATAAGTGCAATTAACAATAAAACTGGATGCACATGATAATGGTTTTACCTAAAATAGAAGTATATCTAAACCAAGGTCCTGGAGTTTACTTAAATAGTACGTCTATCAGATTGCCATACTTCTATATATAGGCTAATCCATACACGAATTTCAATACCTGATAGGACCCTCTGTTGACCCCAGGCGGAATACGACAATAAAACGTGATCCTTCTTCATATCCACGAATTTCAGTTCTCAAAAATTTAAGATTACCATCATGTCTCCTCAAAACTATAGTAATTGTGTCCTCTCTAGAAATTTGAATCGGAAATGACCAATTGGTATCTTCAAATCGCACCTGAAAATAGAGAAAAAGTGTCTATTACTTGGAGACTCAACTCCATGATTATTGTTGGCCCAAAAAACAGACCATGATGATTACTATAAAAAGAACTAAAAATTTCGTAAATTTTTTTCAAGAAAGCATCATGATGAAAATTACACACATTTAGAAAATTAGAGCGTATACAATCAAATTTCTTATCATAATTTCAAACAAGAAAAGAAGGCCATTAAGCAGAAAATACAAGAAAAGATTAGTAATGAACTTGTTCGCAAAAGAGTTGGAGTAGCATTTACTAAAGAAAAAAATGGTAGAAAATCATTTGAGATGGTTCGGACATGTTTAAAGAAGGCCATTAGTATAAGGAGGATTGATCAAATAGTATGAAGTCCTCTTAAAAGGAGTAAAAGAAAATAGAAGAGAACACTCTATATAGTTATTGAGAGAGCTTTTTGGTTAACACACTATCCAATTAGTTGTTTATAAGAGCAAAATGACGTTGCACAATCCATGTAATTGATCCTACCTAGTGGAATAAGGCTCTCTATTGTTGTATTGCAACTTTGACCAAATATTAAGAAATATGAACCCTCGAAGATAATCATATAGTTCTCATGGGCTTCAATATTCAATTCCCATTGTAGAAGGTCCAAGAAGGGAGGCAGAACATAGGAAGATCAAAGAAAATTTTCCATATTAGTTTCAAGGCATCTAAGTAGATATGGGCAGGGATTGCAAGTTACTAGGATGGGGAGAGTCATTTGCAATTGTGTTGTGAGTATTGTTGGAGATTCATTAATAACCCCAGGCCCATTGGATTTATTGTGTTTCTACATTCTTATGTAGTTTGGTAGTTATAACTAAATTTAAAATAGATTCTAGTAAGATTTTTTTTTTTAATTCCTAAACTCTAGCAACCAAGTATTCAAGGTTACCTAGAAGTTCTCTAAAAGTTTCTTAGGGTGTTGTCACCGCTGTAAATATATAAATACTTGTACACACCAATTACAAAATAATGGGAGAGAACTCTTCCTGTCATAACATGGTATCAAAACAACTGATATGAACCCGAAGAATAATCTCTTTTGTTATAGTAGGAGTTATCAACGTGACATCAGGAAACACCTTGCCTGAGTCAATAGTCATATCTCAACAAAACTTAGCCACCATGCCTATTGCACAAACCCAGAACACCAAGAACTGTCCTCAATTCATCAAACCATCGACTGAATGGCAAAAACACTATGGCATTAATTCATCTACAAGGGAAGAGTGAAAAGAAGCGCTTGATAGGTGGAATCACTAAACTAAGCATGCTTGACCAATGTTTGAACTTAGCTTAGCCAAAAACAATATGGTGATGACTTGGCTAGTCCAATTCATGACCTTCAAGATCAGTGGAATATACTTTCTTGATGCAAACAAAGGAAATCTGGGTCACCTAAAAGATGATGTATTCATCTCCATGTTCCAGATTAAAGGAATTCTATGAGAACAGAAGCAAGGTTATATGGATGTGAATAAATACTATAATTCTGTCAGAATCCCAAATTTTAAGGGATTTAATATATTATAATATAAGGGAAATTTACAATGAGGTCCCAAATAAGGGACTTTACGTCAAATAAGTCCCTTGAAATCGCGTATTTACAGTTAGGTCCCAAGTTTTAGGAATTTATCACTGTCAGGTCCCAATTAACAACCCCGGAATTGTTAATTGCGCTGCTGAGGTTGTAATTTACAACCCCAGCAGCGGAAATTTACAACCCTGGAATCTAACTGTAAATATGCGATTTCACGGGACCTCTTTGACGTAACGTCCTTTATTTGGGACCTCATTGTAAATTTCCCTTCATAAATAATATAATTCTCATTATTTCTGATTCTTTGTGATATAGCTTTAAGTTTTACAAGATCCTAGTATCCTACAACTTAATTTTCGTTGTACTTGTGTCTATATGTTCAAAACATGATGTGCAGAGTTTATAGAGTACAATGACTATTAAGACTGTCATTACCAATCCTAACACCATAACAATACATAACTGAACTATTATTACTTTCTCTGACTGGGTTTATCAAGCTTACAATCTACATTGGTGAGCATATAATAAATACTTATCGGGTCCTTGATATAAGATATAGCTAATTTTTTAGGAGATTAAGTTAATCATAGCATATATCATGTATCATTTGATTATATATCAATTAATAAGTTAGACAAATTAATTTAGTATAAAAAAGATAGCTATCAATACTTTAAAGTAATTTATCTAGCTTAATTTTTTCAAAAAAGCCAACAATGTCCTATATTAAGGACCGGAGTAGTAATTAATCAGTCAGTATGGAGTACATAGAACAAACAGATACCGTAAGATCAGAATTAATCAATGACTGAATACAAGTATCAAAATCTTTAAAAACTCAATCTCAACTGCAGCTGAGTTTCATACTGATGCTGGAGTTGAAAATGCAGAACAACATTCAACTACTGTAGCAATATATCAACTTGCCAAAAAAGGAAAAAGAACTCTAGCCAACCTGCAGTTTTTCAGGTCCACCAGTTCCACGATACACAAAGGAAATTCTTGAATCAGAAGAGTGCAGAACCTTTGGTTCATCTTCAGAGCTTAACTTGAGGAATATATCTTGACCAAGTCTATTAGTGAAAGTCATGAATGGTCGAACTGTAATTACCTGAAAAGAAAATTTCAAGTCTAAGACTACCAAAACTTGAATATATTATAGAATTTATGCTAAGTTTGATCTTCCATAACTACCTTGGTGGGAACAGATTGATAGGGGCATGGTTTTGTAGAAATGAAAAGCCTCAAGAGATTTCCTTCAGCATCATAAGCAAGTATATCCATTGATCCATCCTATAGACAAAACACAGTAGTTCTTAAGAAAAATCCTCTTTGAACTTGCTTTTGACTCGTTGACAAATTAATTGTGTCGTTACCATATCACCAAGAGGAGTGAGATCTTTGAAAGGACCAAAATGCTCATTGCCTGCTTGAGCAACAGCCATTGAAAGAGCCAAGGTATTAAAGTTCAAAGCAGAAGCAATTGTGTAGCCTTCATAGACTTCCTCTTCAGTTATTTCCTCAAGGATTGATTCAATTTTCTTGTTTGGTTGAAGCTGAGCAGCAATTTTGGCTGCATTTTTTCCTGACATATCCAGAATCCTGTATCTGAGTGGAGGACATCTGGCAACTCCTAACCAGTAAGGAGCATAGACTCTGATTGTCTTTGCCAGCAAGGGGTGTTCTTTGTCATAATTTTGTTCAATGATGATTTGCACAACCCTGCACATTAGACAAATTTATAACGACAAATAAATCAAAGCAGCCAAAATTGTGGCCCAGAAACAAGAAATTATAATTGCCCATCCCCCACACCCCCAAAAATAAAAAACCTAAAATTAAAAGTGACACTTTATAACCTTCCAGATATCGAGCTTCTCAGACTATATGTCTTGGATGGAATTCCTTGAGGGTGGGATATGAGAACAGCCTCCTATTCAATCAAATAAAAGCATGGGAAAGTACTATCAGTGTAAAACTCGCAAAGATAGCCAGGTAAGAAACAAAATAGAAGCATTGATAGACATGGTATATTACATGCATAGGCAGCCAACCCCTTTGTGGAAACAATGATAAGAACAAAGGTTTCCTGATATCAGCACTGTATATTTGCACGGATTTTCTAGATAACAATATGCCTCTTGAACATCCAAAAAAGTGGCCATTTGATTGCATCTCAAGCACAGAATATTCAGCGGCAAGGGGAAGAAAATTGCTGATCATTAGCGGAGACTTGACTACCAAATTCCAATCATGAATGGGATCAGAGTGGATATCTTTTGCAATCTCTGTTGCTTGTATGCTTACACAGAACCACAATTTATGGGAACCCCCTGAGGTTCCATTCATCTCGCTGCAACAAAGTAGTTCTTCTGACTCTGAAAGAGCTGAAACACATATGTTTGACATTTGTTTCAGCTTACCAGCATGGTCTGGTTGGGCAGACCCATCCAATACAGAGCTCCAAGAGTAGCTGTCGGGGTTTGCAGAATCCCAAGGCCTTAGCTGCAGGAAATATTGACGGGATTGTGTCAAGACAGAAAGAGGAAGTGGCACAGTTTCACCAGGTTGAAGAAGCCCAATGGATACTTCGTGCTTAAGATCATCTGCCAATACTTTCCTGCTTCTAAACCATCTTCTTTGCCTTGCAGAGTTAACAGATTCCTTTAGCTCAAAGGATTCAGGCCATCTCAAACTCTCAACATCAGGAGCATAAACCCAGCCATCAGTATTGACTGGTGCAGTATCCAAATGCCAACAGTCAATAAAAGCCTGAGTTATAGACAAAAAAATCATGAGAGATAACACGTACAAACGCTAAAGCCATTCAAATTGAAAAACGACACAGCGCATAAACAATTAACTATATCTTTCTTCCTGAACTTTGGCAGAGTTTTTCATCAATAGTCTATCATTAAATATATATCCCAAGACCCAGAATTGATTAAATAATCATTGACCTATTATCTCTGTTGTCCAAGTCGTCATTCCCCCCCTTCTAAAACTTTTTCTTTCAAGCATGATTCTCTCAATTCATTGTGTACTATACACTGTGCAGAAACAAGGAGAAAAGAGCTTTCAATATCCGCTGCTTCTTTCTCATCTTCCCCTTATTTCTCTGTTAGCTTTCATTTTTTTGTAGTATTAGAGACAGTGGCTTGGGCATGGGAGAAAAATCATGGCAGACGGCGGACCCAATTGGGGATAAATATTATAATCCTCAAGTCTGATAATGCAAAGCACTACTTCAATCAACCTGCCAACTTTTCTAATAAAGGATAACCTGTGAATGTGACTACACCCCTCAACAAAATGGGACATCAAAGAGGACGAACAGCCATCTACTATCCATGGTCATCAAACAGTTCATGTATTACTAATTCCTCGTGTGGTCTAATTCAAAATCCTTTCTATATCATTTGAATAGTGTACGTGCCTAAAATATCGTCCCATATATCACTAATTCATATGATAAATTTTACAGCTAGAAACAAGAAGTCCACAAGTGTTGCCAGTAATTTCAAGTTAAGGGCAAGCCTATCACTTTGTCAATAGAGGAGAACAAAATTGCCAGGACAAAAAAAAAAGTAATCAAGACACAAGCATTGAAGATTCTCATCATTCACCTGACTGGAATCTCCCCTTTCTGATGTACCCTGTCCAGGGTGAAATGAGCAACTGATCCAACCAATCTGCGGGTCATACTTTTCAGTTTCAAAATACTCTTCTGTCTGAACTTGTTTCCCATCTATTTGTGTAGGTTCAGAATTGTTTGAATTACTTGGAAGATTATTCTTTTCACAGGAAGTTTGGGACGTGAGGCACAAATGAAGCACAAGATTTGTGCTGTTATGAACAGAAACTAGAGATCTAATATTTACATATCTGTTGCCATCCTTCACGCTAACTTCACTAGCAACCACATCATTTCCTAGCCTCCAACAAGCAGTAGGTGCAGAGTAGTTTAGCCTCACAGTAGTCCAAGGACCTTCCTTGCTAGGACTAATTTGAATAAACCTAGATTGATGGTCCTCAGAAGTGGACAGTTGACTGTCATTCGCAGCTTCAGAGTTTTGTACTAGTATGGCACAGCGTAATTTCCCAGACGATTTGTTATAACCATCCTGAAAATTCTGTATGACATCGAAGATCAGTTCATCACACAACATACTTACAGAAAAGGACACAAACCAATTGCAGTACTCACCGCGGAGCTTTCTGCAGATAAATCTATCCAATCCAACGTATTAGCAAAATTTTGGAAGAATGAGAAGTCCTCAATAGTTATTGCAATCTGGTTTAATGATTTTGAAAAAAATCCTATGGGAGCACCTTCAAAACCAGACAAGGATTTAATGAAAATATTGAACAAGATCAGGGGCCTCCACCAAAGAGTTAAGGCGTTGATATACCCAATAAACATATACAAGTAATAATAAGTAATTTCCAAAAAATACTTCGTATCCCTCAAATTTTAATTGTGTGTTCGTAAAGAAAGCATTCTACTGAGCAGGATAAAGCAGCTAAGGATGGAATGGAACTATATGTGATTGTTGAGACAGCAATTAGACTTATAGACAGTCTTCCCAGACTGCCTTACATGAGGTCCAGGAGTTCATTAAACACTTTATATTTTGAAGATATCTCAAAACACAGTAATTTATTCTCCAAGTTCTTAAAAAGTTCCTCATCACTTTAAATTTGGTAGGAAATTCCAAGAAGTACCTCTACTCATATCTGTAACAATCAATTCCAATGAGTAACAGTCCTGCATAAGCCAACTTACATATTAGTTACTCAGCGATAAAACTTACATGGAGAGATGAAGAGAAATATGAAGGTACATAGTACCCAAAGAAGAAAAACAAAATAGGACGGCGCAAATTTTGGAAAGCAAAATATGTTTGACATAAGACTGTTCAGTGCATAGTTAGCGAAGCATTTGACTTGAAAGATTTACGAGTGTGTGTGTGTGTTTTTTTTTTATAGGAAGATTTACATTTTTAACAATAACTGATGTAGCCCTCAAATGATATTTTAAAATTTTATCTTCTCAAGGCCATAAAAAAAATCCACTCGAAATACCCAGTCTATATGTATTTCTCTCTAGCTGCACCATATAACTAATGGCCACTACATGGGTAAGATGTCAACAATGCATTCTGTCGTGGTGAACAGTATGAAGTGGTGTATACGGAGGAACCCCTTGAATTTATTGCTAATAGGTGGTATGGGAAGGGGTGTTCAATCCAGAGGGTCAAAGTACAGCTACAACAGGCCAGTGTTTTTACACAGCTTCGTACAAAATTTTCCTTCTATTCTCCTCATACTCAGGACCCCATTAGATACCTCTAGATCTCCCTAACTGTTACACTCTCTCCTACACCTCATTACCCATATGAGATTAATAGAGGTAAAGATTTTCTGAATTGCCCCTCTGGCCTTCTCATTAGAATCTGCCAAAGCAACAATCTATACTGTTTTTCATTTATCCAATTATGCATTAATGTGTGTTGAATTAACTTGTTGATATTGGTTCCCGGAGTCACAACTTGTGGGAAGCCAATAGTTCTTAATGTAAAGCCCACAACGACTGATAGAAACATGATCCAGAATCAGAATACAATTCAAATTTAAAGATTGTGAATATCCACACACATGACAGATCGCCAAAAACAAGAATTGTGCAAGACATAATTGATCTAGCATAGCAGACACTATATCAACACGAGAGATAAGTAACATGCTGTGTTCCAGGAAGACCAACACAGGCTAACACAGAAAGCAAAATCGAAAGCAGTTGAGATATTTTGCAACTACCAGGGAATCAACTTTGAAGAAAAAAATTTCATTCCACTCGACTAATTCAATATCTGAAGGAAATAATTGATATGGGCTGCTTGCACAAGTACGAGAACTTTGTTTGTGAAGTGATGTGTCAGTATAGGGGCTTTGACCAGGGGTAAGGCGGATTGCCACCGAATATTGCTGCAAAGCAGAGCCCTTAACTTTGGGAAACTGCACCACAAATATTAAGTTATTACGCCATGAAATGAGAAATTTGTATTGAAAATTAGGAAATAATGAAAAAAGGGCAAAAAACTAAGACCATACCTGTGCATCTGCAATGATGACGGTCACCAATCTTTTAACCTTTCTACAGGCCCTACCCTTCAAGTGAGAATCTAGCAAATTTCTAGAAACAGAAACTTTCACAGCCTTCATATCCCCAGATGGCATTTGTATTACGTTCTGAAGACCCCTTCCTTCAGTAGCACGAACATAAATATCTTGACCAAGTTTGTTTTGTGGGACTATGTAATAGTTTCTCTCTCGGAGAGAGTCAAGTATAGAGTTTCTACCATGAGTTGGAGAGAATGAATCCTAATGAAAAGATAAAGAAAAAGGAAGCACGTAAGAATTCTACTACACAAAGGTAAAGCGAATTAAAAAATACAATGACAAAGAAATTGAACACGCCAGAAATTAAGGAGTTACAAAGAAAATTACTCTATTTTTGCAATATTCTTGGGAATGGGTAAGGTTATTCCAACTCGCATAACCTTGAATGATCATATTTGCGTTAGAAACTGAAACATTTATGTTCAGATCTCTAGTTGCCGTGAAACGCAACTGAGAAGCTGCACCTGGAGCATTAAGGTCATATTGGTACCTATAACAACATAAAATAATTAGGCAAAGAAGAGAAAATGAAACTTCGAGTATAGCTAAGAGTTCAAATTAATAATTTAATAGGTTATATCAAAAGGACTATTAGTGTCAGAATAAATAACAGCATTGATGGGTTTGCAATCTAATATATGTTTCACCTAGTATGTCTAAGGCGTACTTTCTTTGATATAACAACTTCTATTCATGACTGGGAAACTTCAGTTTTATTAACAGGTCACAAAAAGAAATCACTTGTATAAAATAGTTAATCGAGGGTTTTCCCCCAGGTCAATGCATATCATAGTAATTTTATTGTTTGGAAATACAGGACAGTTTACCTTAAGAATCCATCAACTGGTTCCACCAGAGGCTCCCAGGCTTCATACTTATCATTGTAAGATCTGGCGGACAAAGAGAAACTGACAGTGCAATTCAAATACTCAGTTCTTCCGTGCAGACTAAATGATACACCCATCAAAGATATATTGAACAATGGAAGCATCTGTGAAGGGGAAAAAAATGATAGAATTTTCATAGCAGTCAGGACGTAGCACTAGCTTTTGTGCCTTGCCTAGCTGATGACAAATGCAGCGGGAAATTTAAAAAATCTTTATATTACGATGGGCACCTATTTGGGATGGGGAGCCCTACTCCAAAAGCTAGCTATAGAAGTGGGAGAACCAACCCATAGATACCCCATTGAGCATCCCATACTACTCAATGTAAGATTTAGTATCCCATACTACCAACCATCATATTACAGTTTTAAGAAGAAAGAAAGACAATTACAAACCAGCCTATCTTAATAGTAAAGAAGAAAGATAAAAAAGTTCCTGTGCTTAACAATGACAGTAGCGCCCTCTTCAATGGTAAATGCTAAAAAAAATCAATGCAAATGGAAATGCTTTACGGAGATTTTGCAGCTGAGTTTGGCAAAAAAGAAGTTAAATGTGTTTGCAGTGAGATAAGGTGATAAACAATAACATATAGGTAAAACGTAAGTCAAAATCAATCTATTAAATTATAGATATAAGATCTCTATGTTTGCACAAAACCTGCATTTGATGACCACACATTTCAGGTAAACACTAAGCTGTTAAGGACCACTCATACCGAAAGTACTAAACCAAATATTTTGTTCTCACCAAGCCGCCATAATCATCAAAAAGTGCAACTGAGAAGCTCCCAATTCCAGCATCAATCACTGTAGCATCTGAGCCACTTGGAATGCCAGAGTCCGCTAGCTTTAAAGCAAACCTTCTTGGGGGCTTTTTTAAACCCCCACGGACAATAAAGGTTCCCAACTCATTGCCAACCGCCCATATGCTAAATGGCTCTCTTGTACGCTTAGCTTCAGATGAATCCCACACACTCTCTTCCAAAAATTGATCTCCAGTGACCAGATCACCTCTTATGCATCTTAACTTGTCCAATTCATTTTGCTTTGGTTTCCCTTTGCATGCGACACAGCCCAAGGACACATAGCCAGGGGGAGATTGAGGAAGCCAAAATGTTATGCTTTCCATTCCTCTCTGCTTCTTGATCTGTCCTACAAGCTGAAAATCTTGGGGGGCTTTAAATTGATTTTCATCACCGGAATCATGAAGAACAATGCAGGTATTTGGAGGCTCAAACCTAGAAATAGGATGATCACATCAGACTGGTCTTAAATGTCAACAAGAATAAAAGAAATCTCAAACAATTTCTCCAATGAAAAAGAAAGAGCATTTTTAAGGAGTGAACGCAAACCCTTTAACAGCTATATCTCCAAAATATACCATCCCATCTGGAACAACTGGACGCCATATGGAAAACTTTTTTCTTGTGTTCAATTCCTGATTCCACCATATTAACTGGAAGCTTGCAACAGGCTCAAAACGTCTATTAGAGTTTACATCAGCAGACTGGTCAGATTGAAAATTTTGATACCCATCATATTGACCTTGGATACGCTGGCTACTTGATGCTGCTGGGGCCAACTTAAGAAAACCATATTTGATGTGACGTAATTCATAAGCTTTACCCAGTAAACTGTACATACTCGGATCAGCTGGCAAAAAGGTGCCAACAGAATTATCGACTCTCCAAAATGCCACATCTGATGATTGTCTGCCATGAATAAACAAAAACAATCTCAAAGTTATCAAGTGGAAAAGATCTAGAGTCTCACAAATCAGTAAAATCATGAATACAACAAGCTGTATGCCACTGTGATGTCAGCTACAAAGATCAAATGATGCTATTCTACTCTATTCGCAACAATCTTTTCTGATATAGCATTAACCAAATTGGTAGATCATGAATGTCATAATATAATTCAAACAATGAAAAAAAACCATCAGAGGTCATTACCAGATACAAAAATGTCAACTTGCAATCAAGAGTTGGTAATTGGAGGGCATAAAGCGTTATTGAGTGTACAACAGAACTCACAAGAAAATTACTTTCTTAATTCCACTTACATATCAGTACTGCTGATCAAGATGCAGTCTCTCAAAGAACATGGAGAGACAGATGAAGATGGGATGCAAAAGGCTGAAGATAAAGGAGGGGGTTCTCTTCCATGAGTAACTACACAGCCAAGAGCAACATAACCTTTGGGAGATTCAGGGAACCAAATAGAACAGCAATCATCTCCCTCACTTTTGGAGCCAGTACGTAACAATTCAGAATTATCCAATCCTTTACCAGTCATGCTCCTAGAAGCTGAAGGTGGCCAAATTAATTTGAAATTAATGGGTTTCTTGACTCTTATTATATTGGTATTTACTGCAAGAACTCCTTTTGCTGGGGGTTTGTCTCTGAAAACAACATATAAATGATAAATTCAAGAAGGTGAACGAAGTAGAAACTACTTACAAGAAAAGCATTATTAAGAGATTTCACTGACAATGGTGTAAGGTAGTCACCCAATACAGCAAAACCGGGTGGAGCACGAGGCCTCCAAAAGGCATATGTTTGGTCAGCAAGAGTATCTGGGTAGTGCAATAATTCTTAAAAATTTCAGATCCACAATTTCCAAAATTTTTATCAGAAATAAAAACAAAATAGAGAATGTCTACGTACTCTTTATTGTTCCAACTCTATCAAAGTGAGAACAAACAATTGTAGCCCTCTTTGATGTCATCCTTAAAAATGATAAAATATCGTCTTCCACGGCCAAAAAAAGCGTCAAGATGCTGAATGTGAAATTCATAAACATGTCCGAAACATGTAAATGTATATTGGTCTTCCCAGAAGTGTTTGAATACTTCAAAGTAGTATCAAATGGCTCCAAAATAATTATTCCATTACTTTCCATTGTCAAGCCAAGAATGTCTGCACTCATCTCAGTATTGTTACCCTTCAAGACAAGCCTGTACATTGGATTAGATACATCTGATGTCATTCTTATCTAAAGTATAAATTCTGTATAAAAAATTCTTTCTGGAAATATTAGAAGAAAGAACATACTCGTGAAGGACTCATGCATATAAGAAAAACAAGTATACATCTCCCCGATATTGTTCAATAAGAAGTATGAAGAATTATTCTCACTCCCTTCTACAAAGTTAATCAACATTCATTGATTTATACTGATGATAAGTTGTTGATATTGGCAAACCATATTGGCGTTCTATAAAATATATAGGTTTCAAGGTATTATAAATACAAAAGTACTAAAAAATCACAACAATATGACATTGTGATCAATGGTGGCATTCCTTCCAAAATAGAAAAAGAAAAACAACACTAACCGACCAATTCCTATTAAAAAACATAACATTCTGCAGTTTCCTACTCAGGTGCTCATCAAGGATCACTCGAGTTCTCCACTTGGAATTCAGAAACACAATCTAGGAATCAAAAACCAATGTTGAGGACAGTTGAACTCCAGCAAAACTAAAGCAAAAAGGATTATTACCTACAAAAGGCGTCCATCTGTGCATGCAGAAGTTTATTAGAGAGGTATAATAATTCACCAGCATCTTTAGATGTGTTGTAGAAGGTAAGTTCGGGACCAACAGCCTGCACAACATAGCTCAGTTAGAAGGTAAGGCACCAAGAAAGTTAGACAACTTAAAAGAATTGAACAGCACGCATCCATGAATCATTGTTACCACCATACAGTCATACACTCTTGAGTGGCATATTTGACACAAGACAGATAATGTCACATGATATACAGAGTGAAAATGTACTTGTACCACAAAAAGAGTAAATAGCTCGGCAAATAGTGTTGGAAGTCACTCGAGCCATCAGGGTTATTTATGACTTGCTGTCATTGATTATTGTGTTTTTATTTTAATTAGCAACAGAATAGCTATATTTTTATGATTAGATTTTAATCTTAGGAACAAATCTTCTCTGATATACCTTGATTTATGGTCAGACCT
Organism: Acacia concinna; assembly: GCA_037177275.1. NCBI lineage: Eukaryota > Viridiplantae > Streptophyta > Magnoliopsida > Fabales > Fabaceae > Acacia > Acacia concinna. Next base: position 17,521,491 of record JBAGKO010000004.1, on the reverse strand, counting down.
GTTGCCTAAGCTGTTCATTTAACCCTAATGAGAATAAAGAACAGTGCAGCCAATGATACTTATGTTGGCAAACTTCAAATAGAATCTTAGTCATATCAACGACAGACTAGGCACTATTCAACCTTAACAGAAGAAGGTATATTGGTGGTAAAAAGTATGACTTCAGCAGTGGCTTGCAGATAAAAATTTGAAGTTTAGATGTTGTTCACGATTATTCAAATAGAAATTGAAAGGCTTCAACATGGTGATTGTAACATCCTGTGGTAATTATTAGATTTATTGCATTATAGTTGAGAAATATTAGGTTAGTTATTAATTCAAGTTTAAAGTCTCCT
>JBAGKO010000004.1:17509538-17520369 GCA_037177275.1 Acacia concinna | reverse complement strand
GTTGGGAAACTCATTTATCTTTCTCACACTAGACCAGATATTGCATTTGCTGTTAGTGTTGCAAGTCAGCATATGCATGAACCAAAGAAAAAACACATGGATGCAGCTCTCAAAATTCTCAAATACCTAAAAGGAACTCCTGGCAGAGGTTTATTCTTCAAAAAGAATGAGTCGAGAACAATTGAAATTTATACTGATGCAGATTGGGCTGGATCAAAGGAGGACAGTAGATCAACTTCAGGGTCCGTGACACTAGGCTTATGATCCCAATATTATGTTCCTAAGATTATGCAGAAATAAATAATAATAAAACAGTCAACAGATAATGATAATGGCCCTGATCTCGGTTCAAAGCTTCCCAACATAAGTTAATTGTAGTATGAAACGTCTCGTGTTGAGTAGTATGAAATGCTTTGTGAAGCCTCAGTTAACCGGTCCTTCAACCACAATAATTAGCTTTTCATTCCCTATCTTGATTAGGTGCTCATCAATTCATTAAAAGAGTTGAGAAAAGGTCATACAATTAAGGAAAAAAATACAAGATATAATGTAGACAAACAACAAAACAATCAATCCCGTTACATAAAGCTCCATAAAAATATCTAGGGAGGATGTCATGCCCTTAAGCAAGCACATGGACAGAGAATTCTACCATAAAATAGGGTGCTCACCCTATTTTATCATAATATAGGGTAGGATAAAAAAAGCCACATAGCTTTACCTTCTTTGAATTGAATTCACAAAAAGGAAGAAAATACACCATGGGAAGATCAGGAATCCTCGTGAGAGAAAAGGAGAAAATAAAAGGCTAGCAAAAGAACATAGAAAGGAAGAGGAGTGTCCACTCGAAAAAGGTATCCAATTCTAATACATCTACATAGCTCTTCCCCCAACACCACTATGAATATTAAAAACAAAAACTCCTAATTTAGTCAAAAGAAATTACTCAAAACTCAAAGAACACACCTGAGAATCACCAAGAACGCAAAAAGGCCTATAACACATGGAACTCAGCCTACAACAAGCACAAGCAGCAGGTCCTTACCCCATCTTAGGGGTAAACGAATAAAAAACCACCTGGGCAATCCCAATGCTTAATTTAAAAAAATATAGTTCTTACTGTGTCTAGTGCTTGTACACAGTCTCTGAGTCATTACAACTGAACAAAGCGACAGAAGTCTTCCAAAAACAATTGACGGCTGCATGCTATTTTTGTGTCCATTTGCTTATACATAGTTATTTACTGTAGAAACGCTTACCTGCAGCTCAATTATGAACTCAGCAGAATTACTAATCGCATTATTCTGACATGGCACTTCATCACCACTTCCTCCAAGAGCACTTCCCTGATGACTTTCTTGTAGTGCTTCCAAATAGACATGATCATCCTTTGAAACTGAATAGCTACTATTAGCTCCAAGAAACACACAAGAATCCAAGTACTGCCCATCCTGCAAGAACAAAATCAGGGTAACTAAAGTTTCAAGCACCCAATAACTTAATTGCATTCATTATATAAGTGTTAAAGGACATTGAAAGATGAGACCTTGATAACAACATTTTTGAATTGCAATTTCTTCCCATTTCCCACATATATTAAAGACTTTGAACTAGGTGCTGTAAGATTGAAACCCTGAGCATCTTTTAAATATAAGGTTCCACCATCACCATCATAAATGAAATGATCATAATTATCATCATCAACTATTAAGGCCCTTTGTGGTGAGAGAGAGAACTCATGACAAGGTTGCTTGTAAATGAACTGATCCAGGAAGATAGCATCGACAATGTGAGAGCTGTCATCATCTTCATAGGATAGCATACCACCGACTGATGGAACAAAGAACTCAGCTACAGCAAGAAGAAAATCAAGGGCAACCAGCAACTGAGGTCTCTGGATGCATAAAGTAACAAATGTTGAGAACTGACTAAATTTCACATCAACAATCAACATTGTGGGAACAGGTTCAAAATTGTTTCCCTGTATTGTGTTACTGTCAACTGATTCCTGCTCATGCTCATATGCAAGAGTATTTGGTGAACTGGCCCCAAAATTCTGAGGCCTCCCAATTGCTAATCGAAATTCCTGTTCAACCCCTTCGCGATCATCAAACACACTGAATCCTTTAAGTGTTGCTGAGAGAAATCCCTCCCCTGATGTCCTAGATTTATACAGTAGCCATGCACCACTGACCTGCACAACAGCGAGCTTAGAACTGACCCGCACAACAGCGAGCTTAGAACTGACCCACAACAAAGCATGGTTAATCTTTTTCTTTTCTTTTTTTTTTGGGGGGGAGGGGGGTTTGTTGGGATCCTTTGAGTCCCACAAGTATCATTTAGAGTAATAACACGTCACTTACAAAAGTAAAATACTAATTGGTTCACTTATATGGCGATCACTCTGATGAATGTGTCAAGAACGTGAGGCTCAAAGCCAAATGCCCTTTTAATTTCATATTTTCAAGCAGATATTTCTGGTTTTTTGATACTAGGCGTATCCTTTCAACTTCAAGCAGTCACGTGTTATCAGAAAAGTTGTGTCCATCAACTTTCTCAAGCTCTTTACATGGTTTTTAAAGGGACTTCCCCTCCCTTCCTCATCTCATATACAGTGAAGTATGATAACATCAATGCATCATTTAGTAATAGTTTGGTTTCACTTATTTTAAGTGATTTTGCATTGTACAGGTAAATATGTGAGACTAATTTTTTCCCGTAAAGTGCAAAAGTGATTATTTTAAGTGGGGGCAAACAAGCACTGAGCTTTTTAGGCTAACTGGTTTCTTATAGTTCTTTTGCCTAGAATAGAAAGATATCTCATCCCTCCTTTGTTATATGTTTTCTCTGTTACTTTCTAAAAATTTCCTTCTTTTAAAAACATAGAGATTATATACCTGCACTGTAGCCAAGGATGCATCTCGGGTTACTCCCATACACAAGCTTAGTTCAACCAGTTTGATGGAAACAGAAACTTTCAGTGAAACAAATGCTTCAGCAATTGAGGTCCTTGAATTAACATCATCAGTCTCCTGTGGAACCTTTCCTATTGCATCATTCGGTGATGTGATTGAATATTGATTTAATGCTGAGGGAATATCTGGAGGCTCAGAAATGTTAGACACCGCACACTCAGTAATGATTTTATATTCATTATTTGACATCGCTGCTTTCAACTCTCCAACCTGTAGAACAACAATTTTATATACAAGGCACCATAAGAGCAGCAAAGTCCCAGGAATTAACCACTCTAACTAATTTAGGTAGTAAGTAGAACAATAAATAACTTACAACCAAACTAACTATAATAAATAGTGAATATGACAACAATATAATGAGGAAAACAGTAGCCATTTAGTTATTAGGGCATTCTCATTGCAAACTGCAAATGCAGAGCCATACCTTAATAATTGCTTCAATACTTGGCAATTGATGTAACAAGTCACGGAGTGATCTACGAATTATCACAGATAGCCCATCCACATCCTGAATTATGCTTTCACCTAACACTTCTCCAATTCCAACGTTTAAATTAATGTCTTCAACCTATAACACACCATAGAGACTTGTTAAAAATACAAAAATGGATTACATAAAAGAAGACCCTTTTTAAGCCAAGTCTATTCTCTCTAAATAAACCCCAAGTTACCAGTAACCGATCTCACCTGGACCGTCATAGTTTCCAAGTGTATTGAATGCATTTCATTTTTACCTCCACCTATCCATTCAAAGGCGTTCTTGACAGTAATATGAACTATGTCAAGCCTCAAGAAGCTGTATAGTAACAATAGAAACAAACTGATGTTAAACAAGTTTTGTTCAAGAGCATACACTATTGAATTCAATGACTCTTCCGCATGAATTACTCATCACATCATGTTGAAATGCAACACAAGAATGAGATACTTGTATCTGAGGATTTTTTTTTTTTTTGTGTTGTGTGTTTTGGGGGGAGGGATGAACTTTCAACTTACTCAAGGCTGTCTGTTTGCCGAGGCATTAATATTATAGGCTTCTTAAGAGAAAGATCCAACTTCATAGCAGGCGATCCTTCAATTTCACTTGCTTGAAACCACTTCTCTGAATTAGTCGCTTGATCTGTTAATTTCACAACGCCTTTTGGACTGTTGGGAACAAGACCCATAAAATAACCTACAACCTGGACACAATTTTAGACACTTGAAAAAGTTTAAATTACATCAAGTTCATGAAGCTTGACAAAGCAGCAAATTACCTCCTGTATAAATCGATTTAAATAAACAATGCGCACTTCTGAAAGCTCCCCAAAAAGGCTATAATCATAACCTTCATAATCTTCATCATCTTTGCAAAAGGATGTGAACTCCAACTGAAAGACCACACGCATTTATTAATTAAGATACTATATCATAAGAATCACAGCAGCTCACGAGCTTTATAAAATTTGGTCAATACTCTTGAAATTGAACCTAAAAGCACAACTGAAAGCAGCCTGCAAGTCTTCTTCCAAAATAACATGAAAATAACAACAAACAGTGATCCAAAAGCAGAAATTGAGTTTAACTATTAATGAGCAAAAGAAACTGAATCCGTTTTGCATGCTTAATTACTGATTCAAGCCAAAAAATCCTTTTCTCTAGTCTTACCCTGTACCCCCTGCACAGCAGTGGTAGTCACAAAGATACAAATGAAAAACAACACAGCACAATGCACAAATGCAGTGGTTCTGCCATTTGAGAAGCCAAATCTCCTATAACCAAACATTTCCTTTACAAAAAATATCAACCTAAATTGTTCCCAAGGCTGCCCATACCTTTGATTGTGCCTAAAACTCTACTTATCCATCATTTTAACCTTTACATGCAAAACCTTGGAATAAGCTTATTGACCAGTAGTTTTAGCCCTCTCTATTTCATTTTCCTTTCTTGAGTATCTGCTGTAGGGCTAAATAAAATCTGCAGCTCTATCAAAGATACCAAACCACTCATCTATTTCCTAACATGACAAGAGAACTGCTAACACAAGGGGCACACATTGATATGCATTGGGGAAAAGAGAGTACCTCCACAAAAGAACTGCCACCCGGGTTTCTCATATTGCAAGCCCAGTAATATAGATGACCACTAGACAGACTATCATCGCTTATTCTTAAATTCCCCAGCGCAGCTTTGATACTAAAGGAGGAAGGGAACACCTTGATATCTGTAATCAAATTCTCCTGTGATAAAGTAGCAAGTTTGTATTGACTTTCATTTATTAAATGAATTTGAGCCTGGTCCATCTTCAGTGTCAGATTGAACATAGTCCTAAATTTTCCCTTTCCAAGCAAACCCTTAATAGCCGGTTCCTCAGTGGTAGTGGAATGCAAATCATCCACATCTCTTGATTCATTATGTTTCATGATAGCCATTTTAGAACTTTTAGCAGTAAGGCTTTCATTGTCAATGTTGATAGAATTAATAAATTCCATAATGGCCACGATTGTTGGTCTACGACAAGAAAAGGTCAAGGTAGCCAAAGTCACTCTCACCTGAAATGAAGTGTTATGGTATTTTGTCAGAAAACCACTGCATTATTGGGAACTAATTAAATCACATAACACACCTGCTTATCTATATTACTGTATCTGGGGGAGTTCTGATCATAGATAATAATTTGTGCTTTTATAAAACTCTCCAATGTGTCACCAGGTTCAATTTCCTGGGTTCTAGTAGTTCGAGCTTCACTAGGTAGCAGACCAGCAATGCTTGTAAACCTTGGGCATTTTGATGATGCATATCCAGACGGGAGCTGACTTTGGGAACTTGACAAGTGGTCAGATGTGAAGCGAGGGGATTGTTCAACATCAACCAAAGTATCAGGAGCCTCATAGAACTTATCATCACTTTCAGTTGGAATTAGATCATCATCTGCAGCCCCGATGAATGATCTTGCCAAATAACAAGGGCCAGATGTTCCACTGCAGCAAACTAAATCCTCTATTTCCAAGGATTTCAAGATTGTGCCAATAAAAATGTCATTCTCTCTAATAGAGACCTCCACCTGTTTTTACAACAACAATATATATATATATATATATCAAAACAGACGAACATCACAGAATCAAAGTTTAAAAAAATCCAGATATCTTACCTGACCACCTACTGCACAAAATTCAAATAAGCGCTTCTCTTCAGTTAAAAGAACCTTCATTAAGCTCTGTTCAGGCTACAGGAGGAAGCAACACAAATTAAAATGTACAGAAATAGAATTCAAGATCCAAAAAACCATACTGAAACCCATAGGCTAACCTGATAACTATAACTGAAGCAAACTCTCAATTCATCAAGGACGCCTGTTACAAATAATCTCTCAGCAATAGATGTTTCGGTCACACCCTGGACATCATGTTCTAATTCTTTGTCTTCAGTATCTGAAGAGGAGTCTGATAGACCAGCAATAGGAGCAGAATCCTGCTTAAATAAATTCTAATTAATAAGCCAAATTCAATTGGATCAGATTTTACCACTTAAAAAAACAAAAGAATTTCATTATGCATGCTTCATTTTTAACCCCGCAAAAACAGCCTTCACTATACAGACTACTCTCAAATAATATGAAAAACAAAATATCTCCTTCAATTACTTCATGCAAGAAGAAAACGGTCTTATGGTCTTTTCAAAAGGAACTCATTTTATGAACAAAACTCCACATGAAATTAGTCCTTTTCAAGGGATTTTGACAGAGCTTTCGGGCCTTGACTTTCCTGGATTGAGGGATTCTCATCCTCTAGCCAATCGTAGGTTCTTCCCTTTCCAATAAACTTCTTAATTTCAAAAATTTTAAAAATTAGATAACTAATTATGAAAGAGAAAAAAACACACACAGACGCAGAAAGGCAAGAAAGATAAATATTGCTTCTTTGACCAAGAGATGCATGACCGTATGCAAAGGCATAAACTTAGAGCCTAACATAACTGTTGTGTAGTCATAATTAAGTACAAAAGATAGATAGGATAGTTAGTTAAGCAATAGCCAATAGATTAGTTAGTTATACAGGTGGCCGTTTTCTTTACATCATAGCTTGGAAGCTAAGTTTTCTATTCTATAAATAGGACCTAAGAGGATGCATGACCATATGAAAAGACAAAAACTTAGAGCCTAACATTACTGTTGTGTAATCATAATTTAAGTACAAAAGGTAGGTAGGATAGTTAGTTAAGCAATAGCCATAAAAATTAGTTAGTTGCACAGGTAGCCGTTTTCCTTAGATCATAGCACAGAAGTTAAGTTTTCTATTCTATAAATAGGATCCTATCTCATTGTACTATCCAGATTATTGATGAATGAATATTCAATATGCACTATTCAGAAAATCTCCGACTCTCGACTGTTTCTCTCTTGATTCTCTCTTTTTCTCTTGAACCCCTCTTCAGTTAACCTCTTTCTCTATCTCTGTCTTCTATTCTGTTTTCTCTCTCATCTCTCTTTCATTTAGGATTACAAAAGTACAACAATCACAATGTTAAAATTATTTGAAGACGAATGACATGATTTTCACTATAAAAAAAAGAAAGGAAAATTTGACAGATAATATAGAAAGGGCAAAAAAATTTTGGAAAGCCTAGATAGAGGCAACCTCGTGATATAAACTATGTGACCTTTTATAGTGTAACTAATTAAAGAATGGGGATAAAATATTAATATTCTAACAAAACAAAATTCAAGCTATCAAGGTAAACAAACCGATGCATGATAAATAGCCCCTTGTATGCGCCTATGCCAGGTTTTCCATGAATCCTCAGATTCACAACGTAATATCAGTGCATTTGTGTCTTCCACCACCTACATGGATTTAGCAATTGACATTAAGAGAAATTCGACCTTTGTAGACTCAAATAGAGGAAATAATCAGCCTTGATCTTGAACAACTAAGAAAGACCACCTTACTGTTGGACCGTCTAGGATAACAGACAGCCAAAACATGCTCTTCGTTGCCAACATACTCAGGTGGAACCTGATAAATCTGTTTCCCACGTAGGCTATGAAAGCCAAATCAGATAAACTATCAGTAACATACAGGAGACCAGATGCCAATAAAATTCAAAGAAACAGAGTTACTTCAAAGACATGGCATGCTCAAATCTTGTAGCATTGGCACCCCTCACCCTCGCCCCACCCCACAGAAAATATAAGCATGTGTGCGCGTGATAGAGCACTGTATATCACTGGATGGGGTGAAAGTGGGTGAAATAGTGGATCGGTTTGTTAGCATATTTTAGTAATTAATTTATTTTTCATTGAAAAAATTAACGAGATATTATTTATAAATATATAAGCACCTGTTATCATTGAGTCAGTGTTGGTATGTTGGTTAGAGGTTGGTGGATTATTTTCTAATTTATTTATTATTATTCAATGTCTATTTTTATTTTATAAATAAGAGAGCAGTCAGTAAGGGAGGGTAAGTAGAGAATAGAGTTTGAGATTGATTGTAATTTAATTTTGGGAGTTCTCTTCAGTCTTTATTGCTTGCATGAGTTTAAGTTTTTCAATCATATTAATTTGTGAAATTAGATTCTGATTTCATATTTTAATAAAGATTTTGGATCTTATCAGGTGTAGGGTGAATGAACTTTCAAGGAAAAGCTCTCACAAACTCCCGTACCTCATAATCATATGCTGAGAGTCTAAAGAAGAGTGTATAGAAAATAAAATGTGAAAACAAAAACCCACTAATCAGCAGCTTAACCGTATCTCAATAATTTCAGATGGGAAAAAAACCTATGAAAGATTTGGGATAATACAAACAGCCTCTTATGTTCAAGGAAAATAAAAAAAAAATATCAGGAAACAATTGAAAAGACACAGAAAATACCAAACCTTCTGTTTGATACAGGGATACTTCCACATTTCCCATGAAACGCCATTGAGGAATTGAATTTACAGCCTTTTTTTTGGCACAAATTGAATTTACCGTCTTGGTAAAAGTTTTAGAGAAAAGCTTCCAACAGATCTTATTATCCTATGGTATTCATTTACCAAAAGACTAGTTACTTCATCCCTCTTGTTGATTATGTGCGCTATTCTCTGGAAAACTGAGACTTAAAGACAGTTAAATATATAAAGCAAATAGATTACTTAAAAGAATTCTACAGAGAATTTATTTTTTTCTCTAATTATTATTAAGGTTGTTTAACATCTCATATTGTCAAATTTTACATTACCTTAAAACAGAACAGTAAAAGATGGAAATTCAACCTGGTATACTGCTTGTAAGCTTTAGAGTCAGGGCTTTCAAGCACATAAAGAAAAGGCCCAACTAAGCAGAAGTATCGCAATTGCCATACAGCTTCCCTACTTCCCACACCCTATTACATTCAACATAGAATAAGCAGGCATTGTACATCAGAAGGCAGTGCCACATGGGAGACAAAAGTAAACACCAGTTGAAACAGACCATTACCTTCCATGTAAGAAGAGACAACCAGCCCTCAAGGTCAGCCTGATCCCAAGGGAGAACGAACTTTGAGCTCTCATCATCCTCCCCCTCAAAGATCTTTATCACCTGCATCAGTCGATGATAACGAGCAGGAGAAAAGTGAAAGCCTAGTGAGGGCAGCCGTACAGCAAGACGTGTTGAAGGATAGTATGGAGTTTCCAGCCGAATCTGATCATAGTGAGAAACAAATCAGATAAGATATTAGGCATGATTGGCTAATGCTTATCAGTTTCTTTCAATCAATACCAGGAGATCAGGAATGGGATGAGAGGGGAAAAAGTTTATACAGCAGTGTATTTCAAAACCCTTATTTGGTGAATTGGACCGTATAAAATGCTTGTATTATTAGAATTGTTCTCATCCTCAATCTCTGATATAGAACGAGATCATTTTATGGGCTCATACCATGGTCTTAGACAGACACACAGAGAACGGAAACTTTTATTATCTTAACAACACCATAAGTTGTCAATTCATTGCATCTTCATTTAGTAAAAAAAATTAACTCATCTTCTTCTTTCACCATACTCCATTTCTTCCCTCTACTGGCTCAACTAAACACAGCTATGCCTTACATCTTCCAATGTGAGGGTTTGAATATCCGTTCAACTAGTCGCTCCTCTTGATGATCAACCCTTTCTGGGACGTGGAACTCAAATGTTACTTGAGTAGCCTCCTTTGAAGACCAAAAGTCCTAATGGGTAATCCTCTAAATTAGACCTCTATCTGCTTCTCTTGATTATAGGCATGCCAAAGCTAACCTAACCACTAGTCTCGGGAGTTTCCCATCTTTATCACCATTTTTACCAATCAAATTTTAAAATTAAAAAAAGGATATCTCATAAGACAAAAGTTGCTAAAGATTTCGAAATATTAAGAATTTTACCTGTTCAAGATGTAAGATGACTCCACACCTGTCAATAATTTGGAAAAAACGGCAATTGGTATCATAGACTGACTTTTGTAGTGGAAGCTGACCCCATTGATGATCACCATCAAACAAAAAAGCTGATACATCACTTAAAACCAAATCAAACTGCAAGTACATATTCTTTTCATCTGACTCCTGTTGACAGTCATCCTGCATCGTGTCATATGTTGGAACATCTGATCAATGGTTCAAATTAAGAAACCGCCCAAAAAGATTACAATACAAACCTGTGTACGAATAACCAAGTTCCCAAGGTCCAGCAGAAGTTTTGTGACATTAGTATTGTCGGGCCGGAAATCAGTAGGAATTGTAATCTTCGGTGCTGCAATATCCAAGTCCAATGAAAACCTAATGGATAGATAGTAGTTCATGTTAGTAAATTTCACTAACAAGTCAGACAATTGATGTCACCATATTGGCATGCATTCCACATGGGCACA
>JBAGKO010000004.1:17488328-17500249 GCA_037177275.1 Acacia concinna | reverse complement strand
TGGGCCTATTAAATCCTAATCCCTAATTAACATATCATTAATAGACTATTAGGGATTCATATTATATTTACATAACATAAACAAACTATAAGAATTTTTATAAAAATGAAAAATACAAAAATTTAAAATTTTTAAACAAAAAAATCCTAAATAAACTTCCAGTCTACCAATATCATGGGAATTTCAATATCTATATAAAAGACAAATCAATTTAAGGACTCAATTGACAAGGGAACATCAATTGATAACTAACAGTCAAATAGTAGGGAAAATAGTCAAGATGGGAACATCCCGTGATAATTAACCGTCAATTAGTAGGGAAAATAATTGAGATGGGGTTAGAGGAAAATGTAGGGAGTTTAGTCAGGGTTAATTTAGTGATTGAAGATCTATATTTTAATATCTAGTCCTTCAGAATAATTACAATTTCTCAGGTCCTTGTTAATAAATATTTCTATTCCTGGGTCCTTCTCCCCAATTTTCCCATAAAATTATCCCCTTTCAAAAATAAAAAGCTACAATAATTTAAACCAGCAACCGCTGAACTAGCATAAATACCTTGCTTTCTTCATCTGGTCAGAGACAACTTTATAAGCATAGTTCCACCAAGATCTTGGATCATCTTTAACCGCAACTCTTGGACGATAATGAGCATATTTTAGGCGTTGGTTGAATGCAGCAAAGTTGTCTGCTAACTTCAACATATCCCTGTAACCATCCTGCAAATACAAAATGATAAGATTATTCAGGTCAGGGAAAAAAAGGAAAATCCCTGACAAACAAGGCAACCAAAAAAGATTCATTGAACGAACCTTAGACAAGCAGATTGTAACATCATCCAAATTAACCACAGCCTTCTGTAAAGGTTCATTGCTTTCAGCAACTTTCTTTGGTTGTAATTTGAAGTATTTTGCTTGGCCAGTCACTGGCTGCAGAATGTATGAGTGCTCCCTTAAAGCATAATCAGCTGGCTTCCCTTCTTTAGTACCAAATTTAAATACCTGGAGTGTTTAAAAAAGTGCAGGAATTTATTCATTGAGAAGCTGATAAAAGAGGTTGATAAACAAAATGCACACGAAAATCCTAGCATCATGTGTCATTCCAAAGGTTACCAAAGTGAACATTTCTGCCCATTTCAACCCCCCCAAACAAAAACATTGTATCACAGCATCTAAACTAGAAACGGTAGCCTCAAAAAAGAAAATTATTTGTTTTAGAGGTAAAGCAAAGGACATAAAAGAAGTGGATATTATCCCCTTGTGCCATAGCACTAAATATCTACTGGATATACCTGAAACCACTCTGAGGGAAGCAAATCCTCCCAAGGCTTGCTGACATGCCACGGAATAATATCTGAATCTAAATAAATTGCAAGCCGATCAAGTTCAACAGACTGCAAATCAGTAAGCAGAAAAGACATCAGCCCTTAAAGAAACAAAGATAAACGGTGGCACAAAAAAGGTAAACTATCATTATGGAAAATATTATTGTATGATTAAAATCTTGTTTTATTATAAGTTCTGGTGTACTTGCAGCAGCAAGACCTCTCAAGTCTCCACAATGGACTAAATTCCCTCTCCCCTTCTCTCTCCTCCTTCCAGCTTAATTTTCTCTCCCCATAACAGATTGCCTGCCAAGGAGTCCCCCAACTTGCTGGCATTCCCTTTCTCCATCCATTTACATATTTTTCATGGTTCTTGTCACAAAAAGGCCTGACCCTATTTCCCCAAGCCCATAAATCTCATAACATGAAATGGTATATATGGACTTAATTAATGTGCTACCAATTCTACTTCTTAGACAAGAAATAAAATTCCATCAAATAAGTTGAAGATGAGTGGATCATGATACAGAATATTATAAATAAATTACAATTCTTCTCAAGCTAAGAGAACGTGAATATAAAAAAAATCTTTCTTCATTAGTAGATATTAGAAGTTCAACAAATGAAACTGGCATCTAAATCAGTGCAAAATGATTTCACCAGTAGCATTTATCAGTTCACAACAGAACCTTTTGAATGTAGTCAAGCGCACCACCAGGAATAAAAGTCTCTTTCCCAGTGTCATCAACTGTCACAGCTGAGAGTTTCTCCAACCTGACACCAGCTGCAAATGGATTCCCTGGATTGCTACAAAATGATATTAATCAGGCTACATTAGAATTTAGTAGGCATGCAATATCAGCAACTTGAGAATGAATAATTTTCAAATAACATAAAAAATGAGGCTTGAAAAGAAATAGCCACGAAAAGCATTGGTTACCTCTCGAAGTCCTCATATCTGATGTGAACATTGGAAATTGAAAGCTTTAAGTTTCCAATTATGGTGCTGATGAGGGAACCCAGCCAAGATTTATTCTTAAAATGAAACAGCAAGAGAAAGTTAGAATAAATAAATGTCCAAACACAGATAAACACATACACAAACATGCATAGCGCTACATTTGACATCCACAACCCCATACTGGTTGCCAAGGTGTAATTGTTGCACATTCGTTTATGACGTGTCTAAAATTATAATCAAAGTAGATGCAGAACATTTCTACAAAATTCTAATATGTGAATCCATCTTCCTGCTAATATGCATGATCTTCATACATGCAATGATACACCTCCTGAACTGCATTTTCCTACTCATTCAAAAACATCTAAATCAAAGCTCATACCATTTCGGATTTTAACTGCTGCGACTTCTCCCAAAGTTTCATTTCCATCTCCTGTTGCCAAAGATAAGGGAAAGAAATTTACAATCAAAAACCCTGTCTTTGGATTAAAATAACCTAAAAATTTTTTGCTAGTTCTGCTTGCCTGTATTCGGTTCTTCTTGGCTTCCTGGACAGCATCCTCACTGCATCCCTCAACTTGAGTTGCAGGTTCAGCTAATAAAAAAATGCGATCCAAATATACCAAAACGGGATCTTGACCAAGCCTGCTCCATGGAACCTTAAATAAATGGGCAAACAAGCACTCTTAACTATAGATTCAAAAAATACTAATAGCAAATATAAGTCTCAGGTTTTTGCCCAAAAAACCTAGAGTCACTTGTGCGAAATGGAGAATGCTTGATTAAAAATTGTTTTAAGCATATGCAAGTTAAACACTGAACAGTATAGATTTCATCTCCAAAGCTATGTAGATATCATCATAATCAAAAGTTCAAAAGTCATTGCCCTAATAACGAACTGCTACCTCAACCCATAAAACAACTAAGGAAACTAGAATTTCTAGCTTCTACTAGTGGATATTGAACAACTGCAGATGGGAAAACCTAATTTTGACAAAAAGAAAAATCAAGATCCTCATGATACCACCAAAAAATACAGTATTTGTAGCAGAAAAAGGCTCCTCAATTTTCCTGTATATGTCCTTAAAGCATCACAAGGAAGCCCGAATATAGTAATAAAACATGTGATGGTACATAAAACTATAAAAGCAATGCTCAAATACTCTATCACCGCCTACAACCAGATGGACTACAGCCTCAACTTTCTATGCTTATCCAGGATACCACCAAAAAGAGAAATCAAGATCCTCGCAATACCACAAAAAAATACAGTATTTATAGCAGAAAAGGCTCTCCAATTTTCTTGTACCTGTTCTTAAAGCATCACAAGAAAGCCCACAAATAGTAATACAATAGGTGATGGTACAATAAAGTAACACTTAAATACCCTATCACCGTCTACAATTAAATGGGCTACAGCCTCAACTTTCTTTACTTCTCCACCTGAAACCTAAAAACTGAACATCCAAAACTTCTCTACGACCAAATGGGTGTGGATACAAGTATTGCTACAGTTTATACGTGCATAATAAGACAAACTTTTTCCTTCTGGAGGAAAGGTACAGTACGACAAATATAATTATAAAAAATAATAAAAATATAACTATATATGTAACCATATTGTTAATAATAGGTTAACATATGTTTCTTACCTTGTAGTTTGGTTAGTTTGTACTCTAATAGCCTATTGTTCAAAAGTTGGCGTTCACAAAGTATGAGGTTGAGGAAGTTGGCATATATGTATCCTATAGAATCATTTCCTTAAGGTTTTTGATGAAAAAATATCACTTACCCCACAAATAATAACAATAAGAAAAATGGAAAGGGGTGATGTAATCACTGTTCGAATTGAGGTCACAACAGAAACTTGTTGGAAGTTACTTGGGAAGCCTCCCAACTAAAATGAGAACAGTGACGGTATAGCAAAAGGAAAAGAGCAATCTGAACCAGAACCAAATCAGAATCTGTTCTCAAAGAATCAACTTGACTTGTACCGTGTCAAAACGCAAATGAGAAAAAAAAAGGTAGGGGCTAGTAACGTAGCCCAATCAAGTTAGTTTTCAGCTACATTGAACACTCAAGCAAATAAAAATCAGTTAATTTTTTACTCTGGAACTTCTCGTAACATGAAAAATGATGAATCACTGTGACATTAACCCTCACACCTCCTTGTCAACAGTAAAAAATGTTGATAGTACTTTAACAAATGCTAATAGTACACAAAAAATCACCATATCTAATAATATTTGTTAACAGAACGTACCATTCCATCCTAAGTTTGGTAGTAAAGCTTATCAAAGAGAGAACTGTTAGATTCACCTCTTTGATGTGGATTGTGAATTTTAGGACATGGAATCCAAAAAGGTGATTGGCGGTATTAAGGAGTGGATGGACTATATCTCATGAGCGCAAAAAGATCAAGCTAAATCTGAGCCTATTTTATGCTTTGACATATTGAACTAGGTCACTGTATTTTTACTGCATGAAAAAGATATAAACAAGTCTATATAATAATAACATCATATTATTAGCGATACATCGATACATGAGGCCTTTCAATAACCAGAGACATAACCAGGCGTAGATAGCTTTTCACCTTCGTTGATGATCACTTTAGGGTTACTTGGATTTTTGTTCTCAAGGAGAAGTCTGATGTGTGATTGGATTCGATACATTTAAATACGTATAACTTTGGAATTATAGTTGATAAATTCAAAAACCAACCTTAAGTTTGACTGAACCAAGGAAGCCTGCCTTAACCTTCACTGGCAATTTTAAAGCATTTAGAGCCTCAGGCTTGAGCTGCATATTCTTAAGCTCCACATCACCTGTTTTACATTTTAATTAAAAAGACAAGAGAGATTAGGAATGATATAGAAAATGAGCGCATGTAAAACAGAAATGGTGTTCCTCAATACAGAGGTTGTTGGAAAAATGCAGAGTCTGCATTCTTAGCTCCAATAAAATGAAGGGGGGGAGACAAAACTACAGCCGTGTGCACCTAAAAGCTTGTCTTAGTTCGTTCAAACTGATAACTATAGTCTTAACATAAATTTCATATGAAAACATAGCCTAGAGTAACGAAGAACAGTGGCTTCGTCCTTCATAAAACAAACAGAGGGGTAGAAAAGTAAGGGAAAAAGAACAAGCTCAAAATCTAACATCCCTGGACTAAACAGAAGCAGGATAACCAATGACCAAGAGTGAGAGCTTCAATCAAGACTGAAATGCATCACCTCTATAGAGTCATCAAAAAAACAAATAAATAAATAACACCAACCAAGAGCTTTATACAATAGATTGTTCCACCCTTTCTGTACAGTTATCAGTAACAAGATATAACTTCGAGTTCATCACAAAGCAACATGAGAGACAGGAGGGAGTTTCTGAAGATTCGTAAAAATAAGAAAATTCAGTTCATATGTATTTCCTTTTCTAGTTTTTCCGTCTAAAAATAAACACCAAGCTCTCT
Source organism: Acacia concinna (assembly GCA_037177275.1). Lineage (NCBI taxonomy): Eukaryota > Viridiplantae > Streptophyta > Magnoliopsida > Fabales > Fabaceae > Acacia > Acacia concinna. The sequence goes on along the minus strand of JBAGKO010000004.1, from coordinate 17,494,492 downwards.
CCACTCTATTCACTATACTATAGGCCAAATTCAGTAACTTAGAATAGATGGGGTGCTGCCAATCATTATCCATCTCCTTCGTGCTTATTTGTAGTCACTCTATGAAGGTCACAAACTTACAGTCACACTCTGATTTCAACTCAGCAGCATAGTAAGAGAAAACTATAAAAATGCAATGAAGGACTTACGAACCTTGCCAGACACTGATTTTGAGGGCTTCTTTGTTGAGGCCCCTCACATAATTGCCAAGATACCTCTGCAAGAGGTATGCCACCTGATCCTCCAACATCTCAACGTTTTACCGTACAAACATTTCAAGGATGATATCGGCAATCCAACAGAAAACAAAATGGACGAAAACACGATCGGCTTGTGAAGACGAAGAAGAAGAAATGAAGAATGTAGGAAAACGCATGCGGTAGCCGATTCTGAACTTGAAGGCCACGTCGCTTGGCCGAAGAAAATAGAACACGCCAGCGTCTGAAGGCACAGCAGCGGTTGGGATCAGAGAGGACGCGGTACTGGAACATGCATGTTACTCAACCAATAGTAGTTGACCATGTTGGATCTGATGAAATAAAACAGGCACGTGGCCGATTCCACTAACGTGAAACTGGAACCGCGCCGCACCGGAATGCGTTATATTTTTTCTTTTCAATAAAATAATCCAGTGAAGACCGAGTATACTAAAATTTCACAATAAAATGGGATGAAAATGAAAATATGTTTTATATATTAAAGGACAATAATGCCCTTACTTTATAATAAATAGAATCCTCCTATAAATAAGGGCCTATTTGGTTTGAATGAAAGGGATGGGGATGAAGGGAGTGGTTCGAGTTACATTATTTGATTTGGTTAAAAAGGAGGGGAGGAAAGTGAATTTTAGAGCCCGTTTGGTTATACCCTATTGCATGCCTATAATGATAATCATGATTGTATTACCAAAATAAAAGTGGTTTGTTGCTCTTTAACATGGTAATAGAGTTTACCATGGTAATGTTGATTACCAAAACCATGGTAATCATCATTTATACCTCCCCTATGAATCATCATTATCATCATATTATATGATTCTAGAGTTCAATTTACCATTTAGTTTTGTTTGTCTTTTGTTCAATTATTTCATATCCCTTGTCATACCACGCCACAACCACCATTACAACCACATCCTCCTCTTCCACCTCACTACCTCCCCCACCACTACCTCCTATTCCCTGTTGTCGCCCTCACCTCCTCCTCCTCAACGGCCACTGCCGCTTCCAACTCCTCTTCCTCCACACCTATCGCCACCACCTCTTCCTTTACTATTATCACTATTGCTACCCTCGTACAACAACTCTTAACTATTTTTCTATAAAAATTATATTAAAAGTAAAATAAACTGTGTGATATATTAATTTTAAATAATTATTAAAAAATAGCTCATTGCACCTTACTTAAAAATTTAACTAAACACTTGTCATGTAACTAGTATTGCATCACATTGCACTACAGGGTGTAATGGATTTGAATCAAGCGGGCTCTTAATGATCCATTGTTTGGTTCAAAAGAAGAAGGGGAGGGATGATAATAAGTAATTTACTATTTTATGCTTAGACGTTAAGTTATATGAATTAACTTACTCTTTACTTAAATTTATATAATTTAATGGCAATTTAATCTTATCATGTTTTTACACTTTAATCCAAATTATGTAATTTAATATGCCTATAAAAAACTGTCATAGGGATTTTTTAATATTTAAATTTGAATTAACAAATTTTGTTTAAAAATAAAAAGGAAAAATTACAATTTGGTCCCAAGGAAGATAATTTACAATCAAACGGTCCTGCGAAATCATGTAATTGCAATAAAGTCCTTTAGAGTTGTCAATGAAGCTCATTGAGTTGTTAATGCAACCTCCAGAAGTACATTGAGTTGTTAACTTGGACTTTATTACAATTATGCGATTTCGCATAATCATTTCATTGTAAATTCCCTTTCCTGGGACCAAATCACAATTTTCCCAAAAAGAAATGTTCGGATGCTTCTCCTTCAACTCTAGTATATATTATAATTATACTTATTGTATACCTTGAAAATGGGATCGGGCTATACGTTAGTGAAGTCCAAAAGAAAGCCCAAGAGCATAGCAGTCGTTATCAAGGCCTAGAAAAAGATCCAATTTTTGGGACTTAGTCATAACCACCGAATGGACACATGGAGGTTCCAAAAATGGTATATCCCCACGAGCCTAGAATCTTAGGATAGATTGGTTAAATCCGTAGACGTTGTAACTAATTCCTATATTTCAGGGACGAGATATAGACACGTTGTGTGGTTAGACAAACTATTTAAAGGGGTAGACTTGGACATAAAAAATACATTGAATTACTCACAACACTATGTACTCCATATTTCCAAAATCCCTTGTACTCATACTCATACGATCAATAAATTGCTCCAATCTATCACTCTAGATCTACTTTTCCTCTCACCTAAAGTCCTTTGTTATTGGTGACCCAAAATCTTTTATTTAATTACAGAATAATGAAATTTTGCTCAAACAATTATAATAAATAAAATAATAGACTAGTGTTTGAAAGAATCAAATAGATGATATTCACTGATACAACAAGCCTTCAGGAAAAAAAATCAAAAGAAAATGAGTCAGAAGAAAATTGACCGATGAAAGCTATGGTTTCACAAAGAGCCAAAAAGGCATGAACTAAAATCAACTCTAATGACGAATGATAAGGATGATAGACAGCTGCCATTCCTCTTCCATTCTCACCGATCGAAACCCAAAACCAACTTCAACTCCTCCATCCATCCTCTCTCTGGCCACCACCTCCAATATTACTACCTCGCCTTAGGTGACTTCCTCCTTACCATAAATATAAAATGAACTCCGAATATTATTCTTACTTTCTGAACTGAGAGCATTACATAGTATATATAAAAGAGGTGTATGATGTGCTTGATGTGTACATGTGTCTATTTACTGTAACAGAATTATAACTGCATGACAATTAAGCTTAACAACAAGTATTTGACTTAATACTCTAATATTCCTCAAGCTACTTTTATTTTTGAGATGAAACATTTAATCAATCGCGAAACTGTTGAAACTTTGTTGTGCCTAACGGCTTTGTTAATACATCTGCTACTTTATCTGCCGAAGGTCCATATCCAATTTTAAGTAGTCTTGCTGCAACCTTTTCATGAAGGAAGTGAAGATCAATTTCAACATGTTTAGTTTTTCAGTGTAGGACCGGATTGGATGCTAGAGCAATGGCTCCTGAATTGTCACACCGAACAATAGGTGGTTCAGTGATGGGTATATGCATTTCTCGTAACAGATTCATCACCCATAACACATCTGATGAAGCATATGCAAGACTTATGTATTTTGCCTCCGTTGAAGAACGTGAGACAACAGGTTGACCCTTAGATACCCATGTGACAGGGTTGATACCGAGATACGTGCAATATCCACTAACAGAACGATGGTCTTCCTTGTTGGTTGCCTAATTGGCATCAGCAAAGGCCTGAACATGGAGACGAGGAAGTGGGTGAATAAGAAGACCATAATCAACAATCCCTACTAGATTGTGAAGGATCCGTTTGACACCAATCCAGTGTGGTTCCAGTGGATAGTGAAGAAATTGACTGAGGAAATTAACTAAGTAGGTGATTTCTAGTCTGGTATAACACAAGTACTGAAGCTTTCCAAGCACATTTCTATACAGATGTTGATTAGCAAAAGAATTGCCATTAGTTGAAGTAAATTGTATATTTGTTGCCATTGGTGTAGGGTATACTTTGGCATTAAGGAAATGTACATCTTCAAGTAAAGAGAGAATATACTTGCGTTGAGACATTAATAGACCATGAGCAGTGTTATAGAATTCAATGCTCAGAAAATAAGAAAGACACCCAAGGTCTTTTAATGAAAATAGATCACTCATCTGTGAAATCACCTTCTGAACTTCAGTATCGTTAGACCCTGTGATAACAATGTCATCGACATAAAGTACCAAATAAACAACATGTCGGTTGACTTGTTTGACGAAGAGGTGTGAATCAGATTTAGAGGTAGTAAATCCAAAATACGACAAAGTACCATGTAGCTTTTGAAACCAAGCTCTCAGCGCTTGTTTAAGTCCATATATAACTCTGCGCAGCCTATATACCAAGGGATAACCATCTGCCGTGTTAGGGCCAAGAGAGAAACCAAGAGGGGACTCCATGTATACCTCTTCAGTGAGGTCTCCATTCAAGAAGGCATTATTGAAGTCTAGCTGTCTCAATTTCCATTTGAATGTAGTGGCAATTGTAAGTAGAATGGGAACAGTAATAACTTTTACATCTGGACTAAAAGTATCACTGTAATTTATACCTACTTATTGAGAAAAACCTTTTGCTACCAGTCGAGATTTTCATTTTGCAAGTGATCCATCAACATTGGTTTTAGCTTTCCAAATCCACTTACACCCAATAGGTTTTCAATGAGGAGGTAACGGAACAATATCCCAAGTGTGAAATTTTTGAAGAGCATTATATTCATCCATAGTGGCTTGTTTCCAATCAGGGTTAACAAGGGCTTCATGAATAATGGTGGGGGGAACAACTGTTGCTGAGAATGAATAGGCTTTAGATTGAGAAATAAAAGCTTTAGACTTGGGAACTTTAGGTTTAGAAACTGAATAAACTTTAGGTTTTGAGGAAGTTGAGAAGGACAAGGGGAGGAAGTTGAGGAGGGTATGGTAGATGAAGTATCAAGGGAAGATGAGTGTGGAGTGGATATCTGAGGATGAGAGTGAGGTTGAAGGGAGGACAGTGATTGTAGTAAAGCCTTAACACTTGAGAGCCAGTGGAATGAAAGGTACATTCATCAAAATTCACATGTCTGGAGATGTAAATCTTGCCTGTAGACATATCAAGGCATTTGTAACCTTGATGCTGAGAGTTGTAGCCCAGAAAAACACATGCAACTGATCTAAATTCAAGCTTATGATTATAATAGGGCTGAACATAGGGATAGCAGAGACAGCCAAAGACCCGTAAGATGGTGTAATCCAATTTTCTGCCATAGAGACACTCATAGGGAGTTAAGTTATTCAACAATGCCTTGGATGGGAGACGATTTATTAAAAAAAGCAACACCAAAGGCATCTTGCCAGTAATACATAGATAGGGAAGCATGAGCAAGTAAAGTCAATCCAATTTCCACAATTAAACGATGATGCCTCTCAACTAAACCATTATGTTATGAGGTGTGTGGACAAGAAAAATGATGTTTTATGTCACAACTATTGAGATAAGAGTGAAAAGCAACGAATTATCCTCCATTGTATTATTGTACTTGTTGAATTTTTGACTTAAATTTATCTTCAACAAGTAGTTTGAACTCTTTGAATTTGGACAACGCATCAGACTTCTTATGCATAAAGTATATCCATGTAAATCGACTAAAAGCATCCACACAAGCAAGATAATAGACAGAACCATAAGATTGAATGGGTGCAGGGCCCCAAAGATCCATGACTATTAATTGCAGGGGACGTTGATACACAGTAGAAGAAGAAGTAAATGGAAGCTTATGAATCTTGCCATATTGACAGGCAGAACATAACTTTTTTGTCTCAATAGTAGTAAATGGAATTGAATTACAGTGAATCACACCTTTAACAGTAGTAAAAGAAGGATGTCCTAATCTTTGATGCCAAAGTGGCATAGAATCAGTTGAGGGAGCGAAAGCTTGACCACAAAGTGAAGAAACATGATCAGTAGATGAACTCACATTTGCAAGAAGTGGATACATGCCATTATGCTCAATGCCATACATCAGTGCAAAAACTTGATATTACCAAATTTTAAGTAGGCACCGCAAGTGTACGGGCCGTAGAAAATAGTAATTGGTAAATCAAAGTCGATTCCACAGACGCTCAGGATAATTGATAACTGGACATTAAAATTCTCATTTTCATTCAAGTTGAACATATCAAAATTAATTTCAAAGAGTGAAGAAAAATTTAATTAAAATTCAAGCAAGAATTATCAAACTACTAAATGTAAATTATCAAAATGAGCAACTTAGATTTACTAATTCCTCACTAGCTTCATAAACCTTGTTTTCACTTAATTAGTTTTCCTCAATGTTAATTTTGTTAATCTCA
>JBAGKO010000004.1:17443961-17460407 GCA_037177275.1 Acacia concinna | reverse complement strand
GAACAGACGCTAACTTTAAAAATTAATTAAAAAATTGTCCTGAATTTTATAATAATGTCACCGTATTTGTTTAAACGTCACTTTTTTAAAAAACAGACGTAACTCATAGACGTTATATCTCTTTTGTGTAGTAGTGAATGACAAACTTTAATGTATTAAGGTAATATAATTAGTTTTCTTATATTTTTTTAATATTCTTCAAACTGGTCTTATAAATAAGAACAGAGAGAATTCTTAATTAGAAGAATTGTGTTTAAACCAAACTTGATTCTCTAACCCATTTGAAACTTAAAAACCTTACAATCTTTTTATTTTTCCTTATAAACTAATAAGATATATAAGATGGTAGATTGAAATGTTATACTTATAACCAACGAAATACTTGCAAACTAACCCCAACATTTAATATCACTTAAGATGTATTAGTTAATTGGGTCATTAATGTAATAAGATAATCCAGGGCAGGTTAAATTTGGTGGAAGTAACACGTGACATGTTAAAAGAGTGGCATTGATGACACATATAGACACTAAACCAGGAGTAAGTGATGATATATATTACTCTGTTTGGTCCATTATTTATATATATGTGTGTGTCAATGTAACTAATTTGAAAAAAAACAAGAATAAGTGTTAATTAATTCATTAAATATGTCATAAATTGAAATTTTGTCGTCAATTTTATTGTTGTTGAAAAAGTTGTTTAAAAGTCTAATGAGGGCAAATTGGAAATAATCATTAATTATAATGATAAAATTGAAAAATGAGTACTAATTATCTTATAAGTGACTAATATTGTGGATCAAACTATTTTTTCTTCTTTTTCGATTGTGGACCTTTGGTCAACTATCCCACTGAATCCTAATATCTGGCCGTAACCTGAGCTCCCAGATTCGATGAGTCCGCAAACCAATTAATTCAAGCGCTCTCAATCAAATAGGCCTAAAAGGTAATTACCTATTTGAGTCGCCCTAGGAAAAAGAGCTTCTAATAGAAATTCTCCATAATTTCTGTTTTCTAAGATTAAACCCATGAACAGATTAGTGTATCACCCATCTATGCCAATTTTTGTTGATATCAAACTATTTTTCTAAACACGCGGTATACTTAGAGAGAGAACTTCCCAATAAGACCATATACACACACACATATATAAAGTTTAGTTGAATCACACGAAGACATGAAAATATACGTGACTCTGCATGTGATTTAAGGCCATGTTTAAAATCAATTTTTCATTTTTAATGTATTAATTTTACTTATTCAGGTTAATGAATAATACTTTAATATTTTTTATGGTAGAAGTGACAGTAAAATTTATAATTTACAGTAAATTATAATATTCGCTGCTTTTCAAATCGCGTGTGGTGGTGAAACTTCCAGCAGAACGATTAACGATGGAATAATTAAAGAGTATAAAATCATAAAAAAAATAATTAAAGAGTATGATGAACTAAACATGGTTGTATAGCCTGGATTGAACCGGCAGTACAACTCAAAAACTGATGAATTGGTGTTTAAATCGGTCTGATTCAATACTCAATTTAGAGTCATTGTTTTTATTTTTTTTTGAAAAATCATTTTTTTAACATTTTCTTTAAAAAGTTATATTAACAAGCTTAAAATTTTTTCTCCTGTCTTATCAGTTTAAGTTTAAGTTGGCTTCAATTTAATTTTAATTTGGCTCACTCACCCTTAATTAATCTAATAACTGAACTGATTCAGTCACCCATCTAAATTTTAGAACATTAAAAATAGTAGATTCTAGTATCTGCCTTTTTCCTAGTGGATTCTTATTATTAATAAGTGTGCCTCATAATGACATGCTCCAAAAGCGACAGAAAGGGTTGGAAAAGGTTCTCGTATTTTTAGAGCAACTAGTTGCTTTAGGCCCGGAATCCTGTACTTTAAAGCTTTAATCACACTATAGCTTTAAAATTTAGCAGTGACGTACGTGCTGGGGAAAACTATAGAGAAGAAAGAATATCGATATTCGGAATGAGGGAAGCTTCAAAGAAGAAGCATGTGTTTCATAAAAAATAGCAATAATATTTTTATAAAGTAGTAGAACCCACAAGTTAACCAAAAAAAAGAAAAAGATGCGAGTTTTTATAATTAAAAAAAAGTACACGCAGGGGTAAAGATTAAAGAACTTAACATTTTAATTTGTATATATTTGTATGATAATATATTCATTCAAAATCATGGGGGAAACAGTGATTTTAAAATTTATGATGATTTCAAAGTAATGAATAAATTCCTTTAAAGAAATCTAAATAGTACACATGGTTTCTCATTTGAATTGAGTAGCTATTCACACAATATTGACTAGTATTAAAATTTTGAAACAGTGTTATTTGTAACAATTAGAAACCATTATAAATTCTATTAATAATGATTTATTTAATTTGTTTGTAAAATTAAATTTTCGCTTGCTGCAGTATTTTATTTTTACGGTGGACCAATTTTAATTTATTTATTGTTATTTTTTGTTTAAACTAAAGGGACCAAACATTTTGAGTGGGATTGTTACGAGTGGGGAATACTTTACTGAGGCTTCGGTCCAACGAAACGTAAGGGGGGCCCACGGATTCATTATGTATTGTCGTACAATGTGGTCCCACCCTGGCCTTTTTCATTGGCCTATGGTCCCACCCCCTTCCTACTTGTCGTTTGACCCTTTCGGCTTTTGGAGGCAATAGCGACCTTAAAATTATTACATATCGCCAAAATTGAATTACTTGTTCCACATTCTATCATTTTCCCCATGTCAACAAGACAACAATTTTCTCTTCTCTTTTTTCTTTGGCATTAATCACTGAGTTAAGCGCTGTTTGTTTGAAGGGAGGAAAAGGGAAAAGGGAAAAGTGAAAGTAATAGTCACGTGAAATCACACCACCCTCAATAATTACAATTCTAGGTTTCGAAAGCAGTTCTTTTATTGATAATTTAAGACAAGTACGTGAGGGTCTCGATTTACATAAATAAACTCTTTTCAGATTTTTAATTGTAATTATAATATAAATGTGTACGTACAATGGCAAAATTTGATCGAACACAAGAAAATAGAATAGCGTAGGCCGGACGGTGCCCAAATTGAAAGTTTGGGACAAGCAAATGAAATCTGGGAAGGTATGGGAAAAAATTTAAAATTAAGGTACAGTAATATATTGCTTGAACTTTAACCACACCATAAAAATACGCGATTACACACCTTAGACTTTAATCAGCCATGTTCAAACAAATAAATTCAACCGGCCATAAATAAAAAGCCACGCCATAGACTTGACTTTTGAGACCACACTTGGAAGAAGTGGTCCATTATTAATTTTTAACATAAAAGAAAATAACACAAACAAATTGTTAATGTTCTTCGGGTCCCACATTGCAACGTGGGCCGTTAAGTTTTGGGCCACGTACGGATGCTTCCCCATCATGGGTATGTCCCTTGACAAGCAACCTCCGCATTCCTCGGTGTTGCCACCGCCTTTTGGATGTTTTTGTACGTGGACTTGGTAAAAAAAAAAAAAACCGGATTTGGATTTGTTTATTTATTTAGCAAATACTACTGCTAATTGTATATTACGTGTGTATTAAAAAAAAACATAAAAAACTCAAATACGGATATGAAAATGAAATTTTCTATGAGCTTTCGGATTGTGTGTGTTTATGTGCTGCACTGCTACCTGCTGGTGCCATTTCATCATTTTGGGCTGCTAATACGATACTGGATCGAAGTTGTGAGATTGGAAATTTCCATTTTTTAAAAAAATAAAATAAAATAACAATATCCAAGGTGAACACAAATCTAAAGAATAGTTCAGTTTCATGAGACTCAAGATTACATAGTCTATACTCTCTCCTTAAACTTATAAATTACTTGAGGCTCAATAATTCATATAAGTAGCCACTTGGGTTCAACAAGACATTCAGTAACTTTGCAACGCGAACAATAATTACATCCAACATCCAAACAGAAAGGAGTATATACACACACACGCACACACACACACACTAGAGGTACTACATTTAATTAATTTGCTGCGTGTAACGGTTTTGGTTACTTTTCTTTTCGTAGCAACTCCGACGACCGACCACTATTATGTTCCATCTTTTTAATTAATTAATTTTTGTGCTGTTAGATCTCTTTCTTCCTCTTTTTATAATAAACTCAAAACTATTCCTTTTGCTTTTCCCTAATAACAGTGCTACTTTACTGCTGTTGTCTTGCTCATAAAAAGAATAACATGCTTTCCTTGGAGGCCTGTCCTACTTGTAGGTGGCACCTCGTAAATAGTCTTAGAACTTCTTTACACGTTCTAGAAATTAACAAGCAAGAGGTTCATCATGGAGAAGAAGGAGCTTGAGTGCGTGAGGTGAACGTGAAAGATTCGGAGCAGCCTAAGCTTAGGTGGACACGTGTGCATTAAAACATCACACGTGTTCAGTGCCATGTGCAAAGCCAGCTTCCATGCAGCTCTCTATGTTAATTAAGTAGTATTAATCAATGCCCAATTAATTCTATATATGTTTGGACGCTTTAAGCACAGTTTATTATATATATAATCGATATTGTTGGTTTATATTGTGTCTCCATTCTTTTTACGACGGCTTTTCTTGGGACACAGCACGTGTTTCCATCAGAAATCAGCTCACCTAAAACCCTCGTTCGATGTGCGCCACCACACACTCATTAGCATAGATATCATGGGTTGATTCGATGAATGGCCAGTTTTATAATATATGTTTGGATTATGTTATTTTAAATTTTCTTTTGGCCTATGGGTAAAACCAATATACACCGGAGAGAACAAAATACTCCGGTTCGGCTCCACTTGTCCTAGCGTATAGCTGAGAGAATATAATACTCGTAGATTTTTTTTTTTTCATGTGCAAGTAAAATTATTCTAAGCTGGTGAGAAGTTAGAGAGGTGTTTAAAAAATCTCACGTATACGTATGATGGTGGGGGATTATAAGGCCAACAATTGCAAATTAAATAAAATAATCAAAGACAGGTGGGGTTGAGATACAGGCTCCTGAAACAAGCTTGCATGACAGGTACGTATACGTACGTGCTTCATAAAAAGAGTTTTGTAGCCACTAATAATATTCCGGCAATTCTGGAAGGGAAGTGATTAATTAAAAATGAATTATTGGTCGCACTAAGGGGCAATGCAAATTAAGAAGAGCCTATAAAATTTGTATTGTATTGGTTATTGTTATTTTAAGTCCACTTTGTATTTGTAGCGTTCCTTGTGAATTTGGCAGCTAGCAACTGGCATGCGTAAAAGAACCTTAAACGATGTGATGATCTAAGGCGGCCATGTGGCTTACATCAAATTAACATTAATTAAACCCAACAAGTTGGAATTTTCCTATTCTCTGTGATCGAGTCCACGCACCTTAATTCTCAGCCACACTTGAGCCTATAATCGTCCAATTTCCCAGTTCTGTACTGGGAATATGAATATCACATTGGCCAAAACCAAAAGAACTTGGAACACTATTGTCACTTTCCATTTTGCTCAACAGCACATAAGCTTTGTATGCATCAATATCGAAAACTGGGCTGGCGTATAAATTTGTTCCGGAAGATTTTACTCAAGAGCAACGTTGTTTCTAAAACTTTTTTTTTTTTAATTCAGGTCAACCCAGAAGTATTAAAATAGAGTAATATTTTCCCTTACTGTTAAAAGTTAAGTGCTAATATCAATTTTTAACTATTAATATTACTAACTCTATTCCTAATTATAAAACCTCATTGATTTTTTGGAGAATTCTAGAATAATTATAAGAAAGCTAATTACATTATTTTAATATATTAAAATTTATTATTTTTCTTCAATTTATGTTGTTTGACTTATGAATCAATATCTAATGTAATAAAACACAATATATGATATGATTAATTAATACAATTAACTTTCTTATGATTTTTTTAGGATTCTGTAAAAAAGTTAATGTGGTCTTATAATTAGGAAATGAGAGAGTATTTTTTAATAGTATAAGGTGACATTGTTATGTTTTAAAACTTCTTGAGTAACATTGAACCTGAAAATCCTTTCAGAACAAAATGATCATACAGCAAAAGCTTCTAGAACAAGTTTGCACTTTAAACCTTAATAAAAAAAAAGAAGTAAAAAACACACAGTTAATAGATTAGTGCATGCATGGGTTATCTGCTTGTTTTTCCTTGTCTTTAAATAGTTGCAGTTCACTGATCCAATTAGGCCCAGTATAATTCCCATCTCATCAGGAGGTGTTGATAAGGATCCTTTTTCAAAGCCCACAGTCAGGTCTTTGGGCTTCAACTTTCGGCTGCTCTGTTATTCTATCCATTGAGTTGTTAAAAAGACCATAATTAAGGTCATTATAGGCCAGAACTTATTAATCTCCAAAGGATCAAAGTTTATGGGCAGGCATAATAAAAATGGCATGATCAACTAGGCATGATTAACTAATAAGTAGTTGGTTTAATTGGTAAATGGGTTTGAACTCCGTAAGGATGAGAACGTGTGTTTGAATCCCAGGAAGCGCTCTTGTTGGGAGAGTGGATAACCCCACCTATATGAGGCGCACTCTTACCCCTCTAGTCCGGATTAATCGGTTGCCAATTGACGCCAGATTATCGGGCAGTTTTGTTAAAAAAAAATAAAAATGGTGTGATCACCATTATTATCACAAGTCCAACATGAAATTCAGGAATTATATATGTGTAATATGTCACACTCAACTGCACTGTTCACGTAATCCGAGCATTAAATGAAAAGGCTAGTGTTATTTGTGAGCCGCGGACTCGAAAATAAAAAAACATTATATATGGAGAAAAAACAGAGAGCATCAAGACGATGTGATCGTAGTTAAGATGGGGTAGTGACTTGTGAGACCATTATTGATCCCCAAAAAAAAAAAAACTTACAGTAAGAAATATCAGAACGAATCATGAAAATTGTAATGCATATGTGCAAAAGCAAGATGCTGAAACGAAGAGTCCCAACAAGATGATATACAGCTTGGCTAACTACCCACCCCAGCAGAAAAATTATCAAGCCAAACAAACATGTACTAACTCCAACAAGCTAAGCTAGCCATATATGTGTGTGTGTGTGTGTTCTCTTTCCTGGCAATAACATTGCATGGTCAGGTCCTTTGTACTGTATTATTAAATTGATTGAAGAAATTGGTCCACACGTAATATAATAGAGCGCCAGAATCTGTTACACCTAACGTAAACGTAAATAAAATGACCCCTCCTATTCCTATATCATAAAAACGTCAACTTGTGATTGTCACCGTCTTTTTCCTTAGCCCATATGTTGCATGCCGCTGAAATTAGGGCACTCCCATTTGACTTTGTTATCATCACTTCATCACCTTCCCCTCCGTTTCAGCCATTAATATGTCTCCTTGGGAAGACGTAAGTTTCTCACGGAAACAAGCCAGCTCAATCACACCTTTTTTTTCCCCCCAAAAATAAAACTATGTCCCAAAGTCCCAACAATAGTTTACATATCATGGAAGTGACTGATCCCAACACAATTATATATATATATATATATCTCTTATAATCAAGAACATATAATATATGTGAGTGGATGGAAAGGAGTGGCTGTATATATATATATATATATATAGAGGTGATATTTATTTGGGCGGTTGCATTAGATATATGTAAGTGAATGAACAGTATAGTGGTGAAGGAGATGGGTCCATGCATGACGAGACAAGAGAAGGCAACAACAGAGAGAGAGAGATATATATATATATATATATGTATGTATGTACGTACGTATATGTATGTATATTTGGATTGGTAAATCCGAGAAAGTTGGTTGGCAAGTGCAAAGTAGTGCCAATGATGCTATTGCCGTTCAAGACAACTTTTCATGTGGTCGTTTCCAGCTCTCCCTGCTGTCTGCCATTATCCTTAATCAAAGCCCCTTCTGATTAATTAATTAATAATGGGCGGCCAAATCTGAAAACAACCTTTCATTGAGTTGGATACGATCATGAAGTAGTGGGCCTTTTCCCTCTACTTCTAGTTATATATAACATCACATGTGTTTATACATTATTCTTGGGTGCCCACATGCAGTATATATATATATATATATATTATATTATATTATATATAGAGTTAAGCTGTGAATTTGTTTTCAAAGTTTTTATTGAGTTTTAAAACACAGTAATATTGTTTTCTATGACGTGGATGGTTAAAAAATTGACGTGGCCATTAACTTTTTAAAGTAGATTTGTGCGTTAACTTTATATATAATTCGTATTCTTTTGATTACGTACTGTTGAGAGATTATATCGATCTTATATTGATATATGATGGCAGAGAACATTCAAGTTAGATACTGTATTAATATATTAATGGCTCTCTCTCTCTCTCTATATATATATATATGTATATAGCAGTGCGGGGTTGGCATGGAATAAAGATCGAGGAGGGTTGATGAGGAATTTACGAACGGTGTCGTGTTGTTATCATTGAAGGTAAAACAGCGACATGTGTGAGTGTCATCATAACAAGAAAACGCCTCCATACACCTGTCTTCAACTTGCCACTATTTCCAAACAACCTCCCATGAAGGCAACTTCTCTCTTTTATTTTAATTTATTTTATTTTTCTCCTTTCCCCACCCGTCATAATTTTTCATCAAATTAACCAATATGATCCACCACCTCCGGTCATTTTCATGGCTTCTTTTATTTAATTTAATTTCCCTCCTCGGCTTCGTTCTTTTGTCTTGATCATTGTCCTTGTGTGTCATGTCATCATACACACACACACACACACACCTTGGTTTCAAATTTAGCTGCGAACATTAATGTTCTTATTTTCACCTCTTGGGTTCTGTCCCATCCTATTTCGTGAATCCCACCACCTAAATGTCCTTTTTATGGTTAAAAACTTTGAACGCATCTTCACTACCATGTGCCCCCAGTAAAATCAACATCACGACCACGTCACTTGTTCTCAAATTATGAGACTCCATCTTCTCATCGCCATTTAAAATTGATTCAAAGTCCCACGATAGCTAGCTAGGTTTAATTTGGTGATATATACTGTATATGCTTATTAGATTTCTCTTCAGCCAGCCATGTGACATGCGAGTCGATCTTGCATATGAATACATACTCAAATGGTTTTAGAATGATCTATATATATATATGCTCACTTACGTGTTGAATTGGTGGATGGGTTCTATATATTTATGCTCTCTTCTAGAAATAGGCATATATGACGGCATGTATTTAATTATTTTTTGCTAAACCAGAGGGAAGAATATCAGTCAGGGACTCTGATTAGATGGCCAGATTTATATAATATTAATAAATTATAATTTTTCCTCCCGTAGAAACACGGCTAGCTAGCTTCATGAATTGTAAAGATCAGATCGTGCAATTCAAGTATGCAATAACTTTGCAAAAAGTGAATTATATATGATTCTCCTTGAAACGACAGGAATCTGGCATGCCCTCCGTCCATTTATGACACCTCCTCTAATTAACTTTTTTTTTAAATTCAGCCACAAAACTTTAATTTCACCCACAGAATTAATATAAACGTACCAACACTATATTTGCATACTAACAATAACAATATTCTCCACGGAAGCGAAACTTCCCCCCCCCCTCTCATCATTATCTTTCGTCTTCCTATTAATAAATAATAATGTGTTTTTCTTTGTCATGATGGAATTGAAAAGTCAAGAGAGTGCATATATATATATATATATATAGTAGAATAGCGGCAGAAATGAAATCGTGGAATGCAAAGATAGACAAAGTGGAGTGTGAACATGTGATTACAGTGAGATTCTAGTATGTGTATTACTATATATTTATATAAGAATCAGTGCTGTATGTGGATTGGGAATCACGTGAGAGTAAAAAGAAATTAGATGCGGTTAAGATACTATCCTGATTTACTTTTAACCATTCATATTCAAAGAGGAATATAACACTTGATAGAAATAGGATTCGTGATCCAATTCCACTTAGCTTAACTCATTCTCTATATTGGATCTGTAATATTCACACACACACACACAAATTCATATTGATTACCTCTGGTTTGTGTTTTCCAAGGAAGCATTCATTTTCTGAGGGCCACCGAAATGGCAATATGTCTTTTTATTTTTGTTTTTTTTGGGTACAGAAATGGCAATAAGAACTATGTCCGGAGTACGGGTAGCATCGGCCGACTACGTGAAAGCGTCGGCCGAACAACATTGAGAATGAATTTGTCAATTGTGGACTTTCCTAGGCCCAATGGGCTTTTGAGTCTAAATCTGTTAAGCTCTAAGTTTTCATATCAAGGTTTTTAGATTTGAGCAATGCTTCGGCACGCCAAGTTTTTGTCATCTTCCAACCTACAAATGTTTCATGCATAAAAGATAAACTTGCACTTGATGCGGTAAACTTTATATATATAAATATATATATATATATATTGGGAGGATTTGAGCTTTCAATCCTAATATCTTGTTCTACCCTTATCACTTGAGTTAGTTTGGTAACATGTGGTGAACTACTTTAGTGAATACATCATGAACGAAGTGGGAGAAGGGTGTATGATTACTAAGACGGTAAAACCTAATGATTTCATCTGCTTATTTTTGAAATATTATTTTATATGGTAAAAGACTAACAAATCAATAAGTATTCATTCTTTTTTTTTTTTTTAAAAAAAAAAGATACTCGAGCGCGCTGACCATCATTATATCACCACCTGCGGTGTCAATAACGTGAGTAAAATATCTTCACCGATGCCAGTAGTTTTGCAGGCTACTAAGAATTTGGAGTTACTATGAGACATGTTCACTCAATGTGTGTCTTCCCTGTGGTTATGATTGCAACACTAATTGATTTGGGAGCAGAGTGGGAAATTTACGATGCTTTCTAACTGTCTGCAGCGCAGCAGTATAATTGAGTTCAGTACCTCCTAGAAACTGTAATTTTACCATTTTCTCAACCACTTCACAACAGTAATTAATATGATAATAATATAGCGCTGTATCAGTTAAACTGTGCAAAGACTATTCCAATATTTTGGGTTTTAATTGTCATGTTATGTCTTCCATAAGCCACACCCAAAAAGAAAAAAAGTAAAGGGAAAAGAAACGTATAGCTATATCATATATATATGCATTGCTTATGACTTGAGATTCCACATGCGCATCTCAGCTGAAAAAGAGAACCCAAAAATCGTTGCCTAACATAACAGATCATCAATATATGGTAATCGATTTGTTCATCAAAACTATGAGCTCACGGTACTGTGGATACTTATTTTGTTCACACGAAACGAAACTATTCTCCGTCCAGCCTATTTATTACGCACTGTAACTTGTAACTAACCTGAAACGCC
The DNA here is from genome assembly GCA_037177275.1 of Acacia concinna. Lineage (NCBI taxonomy): Eukaryota > Viridiplantae > Streptophyta > Magnoliopsida > Fabales > Fabaceae > Acacia > Acacia concinna. The sequence goes on along the minus strand of JBAGKO010000004.1, from coordinate 17,449,027 downwards.
CTGCTTTGCATGCTCACGTCACATGCATGAAATGAAATGAATTGAATACTCCCATTTCACACTATTCTTATGCAAAACCTACACCACATCTATACTAAATATAGTATTATGTTACCCCCCCCCCTTCCACAACAATGTATAATTAGAAAACCGCTGATACCAACAAATTATATAAATGAAATGAAAGAATATAATTGAATTTCCAAAACAAAGAACCATTACAAAGGGGAGGGAAAAAAAGGAGACAAGAAGCGGCAAATGTGGCCATGTACAATACCTCGAGCTTACTCTACTCCAAGAGGGGAGTTTAAAAGATAAATACAAAAAAGATAATCTAATCCAAACCTTGGGTTTAAGGGCTGAGAAAGATTAATTTTTTTTATTACTATTATTTTTATATATATAATTTTTGAGTTGGGCCTCTTACCGGGCCATTGGTATGGACAAGTCACAAGAGAGAGCAAAGCGCAATTAGGGCCTAAGAGAGAAAGACTTCAACGGTTGAATTTATGAGTGTGAGGCATACGGGACACGCTCGGAAGTGCGCGTCGCATTCCGTGCAGATGCATAGGTGCCGACACGGCAATGTCACCACCGATGCCACTCGCTTCCCGCACCCTCTGCATTTGGGTCCTGATGCCGCAACTCGGCCCGGGTCAATATACGCTGACTCGGCGTCCTCCGGTTGGCCCTCACCGCTGCCGCCCACCGCGCAAGATAGCCCTCCGTCCTCCGCCAAACACCCTCCCCCACCTGCTTTATCCTGCGCACCGCCGCTCATCATAGCCTGTTGCAGTTGCGCTTGCAGAGACGCCGCCGTTGCCTCCTGTGACTTTGCCTTTGCCTGCCAAAGCTGCGCCTCCACGCTTAGTTGAGCCGCGCGCGCTTCTAACTCGCCATTCCTGCGTGCTGCTTTTTCCATCTCTACCTCCTTCTCTCTCAACCGCCGGGCCACCGATTCTTCCGCCGCGCTTAGAAGTGCACGATAATGCCTCTGTCTCTTCTCGGCCAATGCTCTTCGCAATTGTTCTCCCTGTTGTTCCGACAAGATATCTATCGTTTATTTCCCTTGCTCTTATATGGAGCGAAAACTGACATTTGAATGGGAATAGAATAAAAACACTGTACCTGGGCTTGCAGAAATTGATCAATCTCATCGTGCTGTTGTTTGATTTGGGAGGCAAATCCTTCGGGCAATAGAGATAAGAAAGCATAGGGCTGATAGGCTTCTTGTTGATGATGTTGTCGTTGGCGTTGTTGCTCTAATTGTAGTCTTTGTTGTTGCTGTTGATGTTGTTGATGGTCGCCGAAGGATAATCGGAGGCCTGTGGAGACCACATTTGGTTGGTGGTTATGGAGTTGAGAGAGTTCTACGAGCTGAGGAGCCTGGGATTGCAAAGAGAATGGATTAACACCGTTATGAGTTGTTTGACCGACGCCGCAGGTGGCCGCCGTTGCTTCTCTTCCTCTCTTGCGAGAATTAATACCTGCTAATTTTGAACACAGGCAATTTTCAGATAGGCGTCCATTGAATAGTACTTATTAACATATCGTTGGTTTCAATGGCCAATAAACCAATAAGCCCCTCCATAGAAATCCAGTTTGACAGAACATACCTCCATTGTTGAATAAGAGATGAGACTGATCAAGAAGCCCTCCTGGCTGTGGCTGTAACGAATAATCATGTCCTTCTTGTTCGTTTCTGTCATCAGAATGGAATAAAAAAAAAAAGTATTAGTCTCCCGAATGAATGGTACAAAGGTATTAGGAGGAAGTAAGAATAGAAGCAAACCTGTTGAGGAGGAGAATATTGGATGGGTATTGAGCTTGAACGGCCATGGCAGTAGAGAAGATGGAACAGAGGAACAACAGGAAAAAGGGGTGAGAGGAATATAATAATGTGAAGGGAGAGAGAAGAAGAAGAGGCGTGTCTACAAGGAGAAGGCAGAGTGTTCAATGCGGGAGGAGAAGGAAGACATTATTATTGAGAAGGAACCAGAGATGATTATATTGATGGCACCACCACCGATGGCTCACTTTGTTATCACCTGCACTTCTCTTCCTCTGTGTTTGGCCCAGCTCTGTGGCTTGTGTGAGGAATTACAAGATACGAGAGAGATGATATAGAGAGAGAGGGAGGGAGAGGGGAAGGGGAAGGGGAGGGAGAGGGAGGAGGAGGAGATAGATGGTGCGATTGAAGCGAATCAGTCCAAGAGAGAGACACCTTATTCTCTGCGTCTGCTATTTCTCTCTTGTTGTTGCCCTCTCTTATTAGTCTCTCGCGTGGGGTTTGGCTTTTCTTATGAACAAGTCTCGTGGTTTGTTATATACTATATGCTCTTGCTTACCACTATATTTATATATATTTTTTAAATCATTAAAAACGTAGGTGGGAAATTAGTAGAGAGAGAGTGTGTGTGTAGAGTACATATTTTTAGACGATAACTGTTAATTAGAGAAACAATGCATTAATAGGGAATGAAAGAGTTGGTAATTGGTAAAGGGCCAATGGACCTAATGGAATCCTTTCTATTCTTCTCTATCCCTCTCCTTTCATCTTAGCTCTCTGTCCTCTCTTTTCTCTTATTTTCCTTTACCCTTAATACCATTGTTTTATGCCTCTACCATCTTCCTTCCCATCAATGCCATCAAAGTGTAAGTTCAATTTTTTTTCTTAAAAAAAAAATTAAGGGTGTTATGTAATTTACCCTCTTAATTTATTTTAAACTATATTTAGATAAATCAAATACCTCTCAACGTACATATTTACCACACACTAAAAAAAAAAACAAAAACAAAAGCTCTCTCTCCATATATTCCTTTGGTCAACAAAGATATTAACAGGGACATGCTGTACCAAAAAAAACTAACTTCTAGGAGATGATTAATTTTAGTTAACTTTTAAAATCAAAGAGAGGATATTACACTTTTCCCTGAAAATAAGAAAATTCTATGCATGGGGCTAAAAAAATCAAGTAATTTAAAAAAAAAAGAGAGAAGAAAGATTATATTTTGATTTCTTTAAACTCAACTTTCAATATTTTGACTGGATGATCTTTTTGGAAAATATTTAAGGAATTATATCTGATTTTTGTTGCATTAATAAATACACGTCAACCTGCTGGAATTATATATCTCTATTTGTGGAATTTTAAATTCATAACAGTAACACACTCAGAGCACCTATTTATTATTAATTAATTGTATTTGCCCCATTGCCAGTGCATCCATCGATTGATTATTTCGAAGGTTTAATTAAATTATAATGCCTTTCTATTAAGAGTTGATATTAGTTTTTATAAACTCTAATCTGAACTCATATTAACAAGACAAGCGCCTTCTTTTTTGTCCTGAAACGCATATATTTAGATATTCTCCGTTTGTCACAACAATATGAACGGGTAAAGTTGAATTTATTGTTTCTCGAATTTTTGAATGTTCAAAATCGAAACAGCTGTGCCTTTTGATGATCCTTAATTTCTTATCTTAGGAAAAAAAAAAAATTGAACAGATCATGACCAGAATATATTGCGCTTTCATTCGTCGAGTTGCCCGATCGGATCAGAAATTTTGAGTTACCCTCTTTATCTGCTAACTTCTTTTCAAACCAACATTTCACATATAGCCAATAGGACTATTTCAATTTCAAATTAGCATTAAATATAATACTAATAAATTAAACTAATGTAATAGCAAGATTTAATGTAATCCCCACGAACAACGTACGCACAACAGGTGAGATATGATGAGTTAATAACAAGAAGAAGAAACTTTCAAACAAACATAATACTTATATATATAGTCATAACAAAATTGACTATTTCGGTTTTTGAAATTGCTTTTTTCTATGTTAAAATTCGTTCTAGCAATTGTCATTAAAAGCGCCTTCATATCTAAAATCAGTATATATGAAATTTCATCTCAAATTTTTTAGTCGTTATATATATGTATATCTACTGCTGCTAGTTGTCATAGCTACCTCAATTAAATCGACAGTTTTTCTCATTTATTTTAATGAATCTCAGAAAACCTCATATTTCAAGAAAATAGTGTTTAACTTATGTCTAATTTTATCGTTTTTTGCCAGAATATATAATCTCATCGTTGTTCTGTTAGAACATATGTGTGTGTGTGGCAACCTAAGCTAATAATGACCAATGCAGTTTCCTAGTGCTATACTACTAATTACTGTCATTAGGCGGTGGTGATTTGTCATCCCAACAAATTAAATAAAATACATGAAATATTAAAAAAATGGAATTCGATTGGATTTTCTTCTTCTTCTTTTTGTTGTCATCAATTCATTTATTTATTTATTTGCCTTATAAGATAAGACATATTTCTGAATTCTGAGAAGGTGGACTGGCGCCAATTAGCAATCACAAACTCACCTAATAAATTTATCGATAATTAAGCCAAAAAACATCACGGAAAATTAAAATTTAACAGTGTAGGAGGAAACGTAAACACAGTATATATAGCAGAACACCAACGGTTGTTAAGGAACAATCAAAGTGAAAGTGAGAAATATATAATTAATGATAATCCGTACGTGACAAATGACACCAAATTTGTTGAAGCAACTTTGAAGCATGATTAACATTTGGTATATTTAATTTAATTAATGCGCTGGTGGAGCCACACGAAAGCTAATCTAATTAACCCTCTCTTCTTCTCCTCTCCCACTTTTCACTTGACATACTGGTGTTGATTTGATTCCATGATTGATGATTAAAAAAAAATATTAATTATAAGGAATCATATACATGAACTTTAATTTTCTTTCCCGTTTCGTTTCTTGTTGCTAGCTAGCTTAAGATGCGAAAGGACAAATTTGTATTAGGTATGGTAACGTTAGTCGTGATAATTAGTTTTGGTACAAATTAAAGGCCACCAGGACCCCAAGATAAAAAAAGAAAACAGAAAAATAAAATTTAAGTCAGTATTGGGTGATATTCCACAAAATAAAAAAACAAACAATTATATCTCATACTTCAATCAAATATAGATGAGAGAGAGAGAGAGAGAGAGAGAGAGAGAGAGAGAGAGAGAGAGGCTAAGCAAGC
>JBAGKO010000004.1:17413738-17433453 GCA_037177275.1 Acacia concinna | reverse complement strand
TCAATTGACAAAGGCATCACAATGCAAGTAATAGGTCCAAGGTTCGAATCTTGGCTTGATCACAAAACTTAACAATTAATTCACAGGACACGTGGCAGTCACCGGAACTCCAACGAGGGCAGCCGCCGACGATGCCCACGTGGATTTATTTTATTTTTTAAATAAAATAATTTACCGACGAAAATTTTCAGTGGGTGATTACCCACAGAAAATTTTCCATGGGTAATTTCCAACAGAATATTCCGTCAAAAATTTCCGTCGGTAACGTTCCGTCCGAAATTTCCGACGGAATAAATTTCCGTAGGTAAACTATTTTCCAACGTATTTTTTACCGACGGAACGGATTCCGTCTGTAATCCAATTTTCGTCGGTAATTTCGTCTGAAAATTACAATTCAGTCGGTAATTTCATCAGAAAGTCCGTCGGGGATTTGACGTTTTTTTGTAGGGACAAAAGAATGAATTATGAATATAGAGACCAACACATACAAATGGGGAAATTATAAAGACTTAATAAAAAAAGATAAAAAACTACAAGCATATGGTTAAAATTGAAGTGATTTTATGATTGATTAATGTTTCCAACATTTAAAATAATAATTTTATATTTATTTGAGTTTGATCTCATTCATTAAATATTGCTACATTAAGAAGTGTTTTGGTTATTTGTAGAAATAAACACCTTGTCTACCAAAATTAATTCTTCCTACCAAACGTGTATTAGTGTGCTACGCATGCATAAACACCTTTGTCTGCGGGAAGCTCCTGAGAAAAGGATGAATTTCACAGAAATAAGAATAAAATAAAAATGATCTGTGTATAGTTTTCCTAGTGTTAGAGATTGTCATGTTTTATAGCCTTAGTTACGATCTTCATTTTCGCCTATATCTAAACTTTACCTCATTATAGGCAACCTTAAATAAATTTCTAGTTTATGCGATAAACTTAGTGTTTCTTCTTTTGTCGTGGGTGTAGCTTCTTTTTGTAGTTTTCTTGTTGAGTGTAACATTATTGACATTCCATCCAAATCGGATGGTTCACTTGGTGTAATAATTGAATAGGGGTAGATAGAGTTAAAGAGAAGCTTGATAGAGCACTATGTAATCCTCAATGCATGGTTGCAACTCTTCCTAGCTTCAATCATGCAAATATTGACAATACCTGTATCTGATCATTCTCCAATTTTGCTTCAAACTCACTAGGAACACAAGGCGGTGAAACTAAAGATTTGAGAATTTTTGGTTTACTTTCTCTTAGGTTCAAGAGAACATTTGTAAAGAACGAAGTAAGGACATTCATGGATCTTGGGCATATGAGAACAATGTTAAACTCAAGTGCATTTAGAAGGCTTAGATTCAATGGAATAAATTGTCAACTGGCTGAATCTCCACTAACATTCACAAAAAGAAAGAGAACTCTAGACTTAGCACATAGAGAGAGAGAGAGAGATTTTATTAGAAGAAGAAGAAGAAGAGAACCATGTTTCTTTTTCGAAATCCTCTCTTGAGTTTTAGAATGATTGCTAAGAAATCCTTTGGTCATAATAGGCAAGACATAACTGGTTGATACAAGGTGACTGAAACAAGAAATATTTTCATGCATTTGATTCCTATCAATGAATGAAGAATTTAATTGTTTTGTATTAAAAATGAGAGATGAAAATATATTAAAGAACAAGATGCTATTCATAATGAAGCTACGAATTACTTCAAAAAATATTTGCTGACCCTGGGTCCTTTGATGCTTTTTTTTTGGATCAAACCTTGAGTAACATCAATTTGTCAAAGTTATCTTCCCAACACCTTACTCATATAAATCGGTCAATAATTGTTGAGGAAATTGAGACTATGGTTTTTGAGATGAAGGTTGATATTGTGCCAGGACTAAATGGTCTTCATGCTCGTTTCTATCAAAAAAACTTTGGTCCTTCCTTCAACATGACAGTATTGCCATGATTTATCAGATTTTCCATTGAGAATATCTTCTCAAGGAATTCAATAGATACTTCATTGTGTTAATTATGAAATGCTACAATTCCAATACTTCTAAAGATTTTTGGCTCATCAATGTTTGTAATGTCATTTGCAAGTTACTATACTAGATCATGTGTAACAAATTAAAGGACATTTTTTTTCTGACTTCATCACACCCAATCAAAATGCTTTAATTAAGGGACGTCTAATTACTAATAATATTATTCTGGCTTTTGAATGCATGGCTACGATTTAAGGTACGCAGACACTACTACAAAAAGAGACAAAAATGATGCACACATTGTGGCACCTCTTAAAAAAAATACTATAGCTTTATCATAAATATTTTTTTGTATGACATTAAAAAAACCTATTGTGTCACTTGTTTAAACAAAATGTCACAAGAAGTCAATATATATCATTAAAAAATTAAGAAAAAAAAAGATCCCCTTCACGCCCCAAAAAGGCTACAATGAAGAACACCCCTTTGGGGGCTCTCATTCCTAATGATGGCCCCAACCACTCTTTCTTCATGTGAAAAAAGAGTGGTTGGGGCTGTCACACCTTATTTTTACTCCTTTACCTTTTTAGTATAGTAGCCTGTGGAACCACTAATGTGTCCGTACGTTGAACCTAAGAAACTTAAAATTTCGTTATAGGCATTACAGAGAAACAACTCTTTCTCATTAATAGAGGTACAAAACCATAATCTATAGGGTACAATGATCATATTGTATATGAATATATGCCAAGAAACAATAAATTATAAGTCCCTATGTCTAAGTTCGTTCTCTTGTCCTTCATGTTTCAAAACTTTCACCTACATTGTGGAGAAGATAAGGTTTCTAGAGAAACCTCAGTAACAAAATCATAATCAGAAACCATGTAATGCAATGTATGTCATGCTATGCAATGCTCATACTACCTCTCTAGTGCCCTCTTCCTTGGCACATGCTGTGTACCGGGAGCCTGCACGTGACTCAACCCAAACTCAAACAACCAAGGCATAAACAGGGAGTCATACCTCTCGTGCATACAAGCTAACACAACCAGAACATAGCATACAAACATACCACAAACAGTAGACAGACAAAGCAACACAGGTTAAGGGTAGAGATTCTTACTACCGTATACTCCTTGCATGGTGATGTAGGTCTGTCTCATTGTTTCTAGCGCTATAGGATTATTGGTAGGCCTCTCTATAATACCTATACAGACCACAATACAGGGCATTACTGTTTACTTCTAATAGTATACTACAACCCTTCCCCTTGTATACCCCTTAAGGTCCTGGTTTTCCTCTACCCGGACTGTATCCTTCCCCTATTAGTACCCCTTAGTAGAACCTCCTATATAGCCCACCGAGCCTGGGTCTTACCTACTAGCTTATCCCCACTACTCAAATTGGGACAATTGGACAACTCTCCCCTTAAACCTGTCTAAAAGATCAAACCCGTTAGTTGAGTAGCATCTCCCCTTTAGGATCCTTACCTTAGTTTGGGACAATCAGATAACACTTCCCCCTGGGAAATGATATCTTAGTTCTGAAAAATTGGGCAACACTCCTCCTTAGGAAGTCTTATTTTGGCTGGAATAATTAGATAGAACCTCCCCTTAGTTTCATTATCCAAGCCATCTCAATTGGATAGAACCTCCCCTTAAAATTACTTTAAAATTGTTAAAAATAAAGGAATTCAAAAGAAGAAGTAACTGAAACTTACTGAAGATTGGGCCGAGACTGCTCTAACTGCTCCTAGATTGCTCGAATTTCTGAGAAGGCAAGGGGTGCTTCAAGAGAGAGGGGTTGGCATGAAGAAAGAAGAGGAGGAGGTATTTATACTTTTTTGAGGGGTCAAGTGCAAATATTTATTGGGTCTTTAGGTGTAATTTTTTCAAACTTTTTGTGTGGTCCAATCCAAGCTTGACACATCTCATATTCTAAAAGCTCTTGGCTTGGGCACAAGCACCTCTTGGGCGGCAACTATTGTGGGTCTCATGTGGGCCCTACTGAATTTTCTTATATTTTCCAAAATTACCTCTGTTTTCCCAAAATTCATAAAATTCTAGAAATTTCTGTGCTTGTCCAAAAATTTTCAAAATTTACCATAAATTATCTAAAATTCCCAAAGAGCTATTGTAAAAATTTTAGAACTTTTGGGCACTTAAAACTTCCAAAAATAATTTGTATCTGAAAAGTCCATTTTATCAACGATTCATTATCTTTAGCAATTTTTGCTGATATTTCTGAACTTTTACCTGACTTCCAATCAAATTCATAAATTCTCTAGTTTTCCCTAATCCCAGCTCTGGGATTAAGAAAAACTAGATAGCTCTGGACAGCTTTTTCTCATTTTAGCCTCTATTTTCCATGTTGCTTCTTCCTGTGATGCGTTCCTCTAGATCATCTTGATTAGTGGGATCGTCTTATTCCTTAAATGCTTTAGTTTTTGGTCCACAATCCGTACTGGTCTCATATCAAGAGACAAATTTTCTTGTATCTCTACATCATCATATTGGATTATATGAGAGGGATCTGGTTGATACTTCCTTAACTAGGAAACATGGAAGACATTGTGCAACTAACTCAAATTCAGGGGTAGGGCCAATCTGTACGCTACCAGACCTACTCTTGAGAGAATTTGGAATGGTCCCACATACTTAGGCGTTAACTTTTTTGCCTTTATGGATTGACTGACTCCTATAGTTGGAGAAACTTTAAGAAACACATGATCTCCAATTTTGAATTCTAGCGGCTTTCTCTTCTTGTCGGCATAACTCTTTTGTCGACTTTGGACCTCCAGGAGTCTTTGTCTGATTTTCCTAATTTGTTCTGAGTTCTGATCCATTATTTTTAGACCACACATACTCCTCTCGCTAAGTTATGTCTAGCATAGCAAAGATAGGTACTTTCTCCCATACAATGCCTCATATGGAGCCATCTGGATACTAGAATGGTAACTATTGTTATAAGCAAACTCTACCAATGGCATATGCTCATCCCTGTTCCCTTTGAATTTTAGAGCACATGCTCTAAGCATATCTTCAAGCGTAGGGGTGGGCATGGGCATGGGCAGGGCTGGGCAGGGCGGTGCCTATGCTCGATGCCCAACCCAATAGATAGATGAGTTGCATTTTGAAGCCTGCTTCCTAGTAAAAGCTCTAACCATTTTAGGCTGGGCAAGGGCGGGCTGCGTAGGGTGGGCCTTCTTGCCAAATGGTGATGCCTTATCTTGCCCTCTCTACATATGAAAAGAATCTTAAGTCTACAACTTGAGTCTTGAAACTTTAAAAAAAACCATATGTCTTAACATATATTCATACTTGAAGAATTAAACAACATCCATAATCCATTATAAAGAGGCAACAAAAAGATTGTAATTAAAGCCTTAAAGTTCAAGAGCCTTGAAATCTTAGAGGTTTGCATCAATCTCCCAAAAGTTGATCAAATGATGATTCATGAAGCACCTAAAAAAAAAAAACAGAAAAAACAACTATATAAAGTGTATGTATGAATTCAGTCTGTGTGTGAGAAGTGGCGTCACACACATATGATTGGATTCTCAGTTGGCTCTCTTGTGGGCATGCACAAGCAAGACATAATAGTAGTAATATTATTAAACATATATGGTCAATTAACCCAGCTAATGAATAATAGTTTATTCAATATATTAAACTATGAATTGAAGTGTTCAATTGTGATGAATTCTCCAACAATTTATCTCTCGAAGTTGCCATCACTTTCCTCACTCTCCCTAGGAAAACGAGAGTCCATTAATAAGGTTCACGCGTCATCAGACATATAGATGCATGTAACAACGAAACCAACAAACAAAAATTAAAACTAGTCACCCTCTCTCTCTCTCTCTCTATATATATATATATATATATATATCTGGATGATTCTTATCACATGTATATAGTATATACACATACATATACTAGCTAGCTTTTCTTGTTATAATCAATTCTATCCCCCCTACTCCGCTAACAAACAATACATACCTCTCAACAGTAACACATGACACCAACAAACTGTAAAAAAAACATATATTTACATGTACAAACCACGTACTATGATTCTTCTCATCAACCCTACAACGTAACTAGCTAGGAAGTTGCATTTTAGCAGTACTGCAAGACAGTTTCACTGTATATATATAAAGTCTATTACATACAAATATATATATATATATCTACCTCCTGTACCTTTCTCTCTCTCTCTCTCGCTCTCACAATGTTCGTCGTAGTTGCTTTACCAATAATCTTAGTGGCGTGGGGTAGTAAGATGAAATATGCGAAGCAGCAAGCTAAGGGCATAAGGTCTAGATATTACTGTTTGTCTTTGGTTTTGTTTAGGGCACTCTCTCTTCTCACTTCTCTGTAGCTGCACCTTCGTAGTTTTTACCTTTCGTTTCAATTCCCAATGACTTTATTGGCGTGGCGTGCTCGCTACAATTATATTTCTGCGTTACTTCTACAATATATATTCTACAGTACTACGTAATATATATATATATATATATAAAAGACGCTCCCAAACATAATAAATCAGTATTTCTGTTATTTTTTATTCATAAAATAAATTAGTTACGTCTATAAACCGAGAAAAAGGTGGGGTTGGTAGTGGTAGTCGTAAAAGTGATGAAGATTTAAATGGAAATAAAGAATATAAATGCGGGTTTAATCATCCTAAACATGCAGAGGGAATCCGTGTGGGACTCGTTAAATATTCTAGGGTTGAAAAATCTTCATCTTCACACTTCACAGTTTCATTTATTGCTTTAATTTCTTTCGTCAAAGCCACAGAGAAAAGTAGGGGGGGGGGGGGGTAATTTCAATTTGACCAAAACTTGTATGCCAAGAACATCCATCATCGAAACAGAGGAAATTCAGATTGGCCTGACAATGATATGTATATATATATTAATATATATATTCACCAGGATTCAATTTACTTGAAAGGAATTGTCCCTTTTTCCTTGAACCTTGCTAACACCATAGACGTCGGCAGGAACCAGGAATATCTAATCTATTCATACATAAATCCAAACCCTATTTATTCCTTTCACGATGAGCTCATGGTCAAGGATGGGGCTCACATTCATTCACACACATTCTTTCTTATCCTCTCTGGCTTTTATTGCCAGTAAATAAATTATACTCCTCCGCAAACATGTAACACTTGATCAAATTAAACAAAATGAATAAATAGATTTCTAGATAATGATAATAACAACTACAATAATAATAATAGGGAATAATAGAAAGAGGGTGGGAAAGGAAAGGGGAGGGAAAAAGTGAGGGGAATGATGATGGCACCGAGAAAGGGAAAGAAGAGTGATTCTCCTGACAGTACGAAACTTACCCTGCTTTGGAAAAAGATTGAATGTCTCTTCCACCCAATTCCCCTCTCTCTCTCTCTCTACCAATGCTCAGAAATTTCGGGTGCCACTTTCATTCATTCATATTTCAATTTCAATTCACCGAACCAAACACTCTCTATTATTGTTATTATAATATACTTTCCTTTGTCGTTAAACCAAAACTTGCCACCACCACACACGATTCACCACACTACTATTAATGACACATGACATGACATGAAATGAAATGAAACCCTTTAAGGCTTTAATTATAATATTAACACACTCCATGAATTTTTTTTTCTTTTTGGGTGGGGAGAGATCAGAAGAAGATGAGGCCCTCAACCAACATTAATACTTATTTTGGCACAAAGCTTTCTCCTCTCTTTTTTCCCCCTCCTCTGTTTCTCAGACTGGTCTCAGAAATCACAGACCATATGGGCGTGTCAGTCATCTGATAAGCCCCTGTTTTGCTTTGCCTCCACGTTGCTTTGTTACGTTACCCATCTTCCTCTTCCCTCTTCCTCTTTTCTTTTCCTTCTTTCTTTCCCTAATAATCCACCTTTCGCTGCTTAATTATTCCATAAGCCTTTAGCTTTCACACATTACACTCTTTCAATAAAAACCCACCCTACCTTCCTCTACATTAACACCTCTCTCCTTTCTTTTCTAGCTTTTTCCAAAACAGCATAATTTCCCCTGCATCCTTTCATAACCATAGTTTATATTATACTATATTCCCTCCTCTTAAAGTCATCTGTCTGTTGATTATTATTCCACATTAAGGCATGAAAGATCAAATTTAAAATAAAAAAACAAACGTTATGATTGGGCCCACACACAGCACGTAAATGAGATGGGCTAAAAACTAGTAAGAAACAGGGGAGGTACAGGGGAGGGAGTACTTGACCCACTGATACCCCATCATAATTAATTGGATCTAACTATCAAAAAATAATGGCCCCCAACTAATTTGCCCAATATTTTCATGCACTTGTATTTGTATGGTATCTTTTTTCTTTTTTTCCTTTTTTTTTTTAAAACTCTATTATACTATTGGCCACCGTTCAAATCAAGCATATCATGTGCCCTGCATGTGACCCAGGAGGCCAACCACAACCCTACAAATATATTTAGTACCTTCAAGAATCCTTGGATCTTTTGCCCCCACCTTGTTTTGTTTTTCCTTATATAATTGTATCTCACTCCTTTTATGTTTTTCGATCTAAATCATCTGTGACTCTTTTAAGTTTCGTCCCTGTTTTAACTTTCCCTCTGTTCTCATCAGACTGATTATTGATCTATCGTCTTTACACTTGCACGGCACAAAATTAAAACTAGGGGCCTTGCTGTCACATACAGATCCAAAATTAGATTTAGAAGGTGGGGTTGTGTGTACGTAGACCTTAAAGGTCAGTGGGAAATGAAGCTAGCTTTGAATATTTATTAAAAAAACGATGGGATATAATCCACAGACACCTTGTTATTGTGTGTGAGTTTGACATAAAAACTGTATCAGTACCAAATATTATCATTATTATTATGACATATCCCTGCTTTTGAAAGGAAGGGTTGGGTTAGGTCGTGCTCAGTAATACAGCGCCTTGTTATTATTAGCAACCATAACTTAGCAATTAGTTTTCTTAATTTTTATTACTGTTAATAATGCTGTGTAATGAACCGATGCACCTATTTATCAACCCCATTTATATTATTTTGTCCTCACCCACGTTCCATTCCAGGCTTCTTGATTGGTGGACGATAATGGAGTTCAATCATATATAGTTGTGTCATGTGTCACATATACACACAGCTTTATAGCCTCCACTCTGGCCTGATCCTCTCACCTTCACCAGTCACAACGATCCTCTCTCTCTCTCTCTCCCCCCTTTTTATTTTCCCTGTTATCGACATGTCCTCTGGTGAAGCTCACATGGTCAATAATGGAGAAGAGAAGTGGAAGGAGGAGTGTGAGAAAACTGATAGTTTAGTGTTTGGCTTGATGTACATAAGATTCCAATGAGAGATCGAAACGATATATATATATATATATATATATCTTAACATGGAAACTGGAAAACTAACTAAAGTCCAACTCTTTCTTATTTCCAATGGAAAATAATGCCTCTCACCGAACTAGCTAGTGAAGAAACCAATGGACGACAAGTAAGTTTTTGAAACCTTAACATTGATTATTCCTATATACATTAATTAATTAAATTAATTTAATTATATGCTTTGGTTACATCGATCTCCCAGCTTGATGTATGAATGAATATTGTCCATGGAGGTTAAGTGTTGTTTGGGAGTTTACGTGTCCACAAAGAAAGTCCACAAAAACGACGTTGGAGAACTGGACAATAAATCACGTACTCACATAGAAAATTAAAACCTTTTATTTAAAGCTTCGTGAATCGCACATAACTACATTAAAACGTTAACGTTGGTTTGGTTTGGTTTGATGAAATATTCAAATTTATCGTTAGCCACAAAGTCTGCTTCTTACTTTTTTTTCCGTATTTTTTGAACTTAATTAACAACCATTTGTTTGGATCTTATATAGTATATTACTAGTAAACGGCGAGAAATTAATAACTGGTGAAAACCTCGTTTTCAAATCAATTTAATTAGCTCTTCATCAATTTCCCATCATACATCTGAAAGTTCAGAGAAACACGCGTCCTCATATTTGGAACTTTTGATGGAACCTAAACGGTAAATCCAATCCAGAAAAATAAAAAGGAAAATGCATGGAATCTGAAAAAGACGAATTGATAAATTATATATATATAGCGCTCGTCTGACAACATATTTCAGATGGGAAATTTTTCTTATCATTTTCAGTTTAAAAAAAAAACAAATACAGAGAGTCAAGGATTTAAGATATTAATATCTTATTGAAGAGACGTGAACCAGGCCAGAAGATGAATCTGGCAAAGACTTCTAATCACAAAATCTTTCAATCTCGTAATGAACAATTCTTTGAATGAATATACATCACAAGAAATTAAATGAATAATGATTAAGTATAAATTATAATGATCGAATTAATCACACAATGATATTATATATATATATGTATGTATATACACAGTCTCAAAACTCACAGCCTCAAGCCGGGGAATTTTATGGCTGGTAATTAATTAGTGATTTACATTGAGTGTGATTAGAAGCACTAGTAATTATATATAATTGAAAATTAAATACAAATTGAAATTATCTTGTTGATGTGCAACGAATTGTCGTTTTAGCTAGGTAAATGGAGGGGTTGCCATATCGTTATCTGAATTCTAATAATACGAGTTTTGTCTTGTATATAGATAGATAGGCCTGCTTTTATATAAGGAGTTTTCAGCTTTCAATTTTATTTTTTTATTTGTATAGCTAAACTCCAATCTCTATCCATTAACTGTTTCATTTGATTTAAAATACAAAACCACCAATCAAAGTCCCTTTTATAGCAACAGGTTAATTAGGCGCGAAATAAATCCATGAGGGACAACAACACTAGATTTGGATTTATATATATTCAAAGGTGTCATTATTATAACATCTATTGTTATGAAAGCCTTCTGCAATATATATATATATATATATATATGACGACAATTATATATATATAGGAGTCATCAATTAGGGGTTGGAAAAAAAACTGAGAGAATGAACAATATGGTGAAAGCAGCTTAATTTGGAATTTTCTTGTTTGGATTTGGCTCTATGGAATCCCTTGCACAACACGTCGTGAATCAATATTTGTGTGATTAGTATTTAGTGGAATTGGGGATCTCATGATTTTTATGTTTATTTTTTTTACTTTTTTTATTTTTTTTGCCCCACCTGCTTTCTTTGACTTCTTCTCCACAAAAAACCCTAATTGCGCGCCGTGTCGAGGAAGCATTTAGTTTTTGATTTAAGCATTAATATTTATTAATTAATTAAGGGCATATGGTTGCATCTCTTAGCTATCATTATTGATGTTTGATCATCAACCAGTTTCTATCTTTCGGATACATGTTGGTTGCTTGAGTAGGACTTTGCAAAGTGTTGAAGGATTTAAGGGCATGGTAGGGACCATGCAATATAATGAGACGTGCTTAATTTTTTTCATATTTTTTTCTTAAAAAATCATTAATTATTTGATTGCCTTCCTAGTTCTAACCTGTCATTCTCACCCATATAAGAGATGATGGGCTTAGGTAGTAAAGATAAATATCAAATTGCTTCTTACATACATATGCCTTGATTATAATATTTTCTTCCACAAATAATACTCATTCCATATTTGATAGACATACTTCATATTTTTTATTTTATGATTTATTTTTCCTATCATCTCTAGCATCATTTGACCTAAATAAATGCCTAATATATATATATATATATATATATATATATTACACTTTCTAAAACAGGTGGAGCATAGCTAGCCATTAGCTAGTGCCATTTAGAAGTTCACTATCTAAAGCCAAGAAAAATTGCCTCATCACTCACAACTTGCATTGTTATTTTTAATATATATCACATCTCAACCTCAATTGGGTTTCTCGATACACACCTCACTAACATTTTATTAAAAAAAAAAAAAAGAAGCTATTCAAACAAATCAACGGATATATTCACGTATGAAGGCATTGGAACCGATGGTTAATTAAACATTATTATCAATCCAACAAAACAATTAGACGGTTGACAGGTAATCAAGCTTCTGAATTATACAGAACATACTTGTAAATCAAGCAGAACCTAAATTAAAGGTGCGTAAAGGCATGGCAATAAAAACAAATGGAAAGAGTTCGGTATGTGAAGAGATACGTTTATTAACTATTTAAACAAGAACAAACAAAACCACTATGCATATCTTGCCTCTCTCTCGATCTTGACAAGTGCAATAGCCACTTGGTTATGATATTTTATCAGGTAAAAATATATATATGTATATAGTTACGTAGAAAAGCACAAAAGAAGAGTCATTGCACTTGCACCAGCAGCATAAAATGAAGAATATATAATTAAACAAAAAACGAAGAGTAAGGGAAGTAAACTAAACGTACTAATTAACTTGAGAGTTTGAAGTTGCATATATATAATATATATAGAGATAGATATGTGAGGACACATCATTAGCCCAAAAAAAAGAAGAGTATCTTTATCTGATGCATCAACTACCACCACGAGGTGAGATTCGTCACTTAACATATTTTAGAACTGTGTGCTCATCCATGTGGCCCCCTGCCACTTGACAGGCATAGATCACTACATCAGTGTTTTTCTCATTTAATATTTATTATTATTATTATTATCACCAGAGACTCTTTTTTTCTTTTTTCTTTTTGGAATATATATATGATCGATCATATGGTGAAGTGAAAGGTGTAATTGGTAGCAGAGAAGTTATACTGTTAAAGAGCAAAAACCAAAGGCATCAATCACACAAACCCTAATGTAAGAGTTTGAACTGTAGCAATTCACGATTATAGAGAGAAGTCATGATTCGTAGGGATATGGCCAACAACCCACGATTCTTGGCTGCACACTCACACATGGTCTTGCTTTTCAAAAAGACGAATATCCAACCTTACTTGCTATCTTTTTTGGCTCAAAACCTTACTTACTATCATATCCCACAACTTCTCTATATTTATATTATTCTCTCTACTTAATCCCACATCTCTAAGCAATACGAGCACCACACAATCTATTATATATATATATATATATATATATATTCACATTTCCATCTCTTTTCCTTTACAAATTATGATCCTTTATTTAGGGATGCCTCCATTTTTTTTATTGTCATGAATCCTGAGATTTCGCTGTATGCATGTACTTAATCATGGGATTGGTGAATTTCTAATATTTGGTTTCATATAACAAACACTTGAGGCTTAGGGCCATTAAAATAATGATTTTGAAACCAAACATTTACGTGAGTCGGCTGGTCTTCATGTGGACGGCTGAAAGTGAATTGTGATCGAGAGGGTAAAAGATAGAAAATTGGTGAGTAAGAGTGGAGAAATTTGCACCACGTATTTAGCCATGTTAAAAAGTAAAATTAAAAAGATAATGTTGATTACATGATGAAGCATTTCCCACCTAGGATTGGCTAGTCTTTTCTTTTAATGGCTCCTTTGCCTTTTATGGTGGACTAATAATACTAGTCTATACTCCATAACGAAGCAAACTCCTGTTAGAGAGAATCATTATTATTATGATCAACAAGGGATTGACAACACTGAGCGCCATAAACGTGGGTGGGTTTCATAAAAATAAATTAACAAAGACACTTTGAAAAGTTGATGCTTGAGATGAGTAGAGCCATTGAAACTTTGAAAAAAAGGGGGTATTAACGGCCTTGTTTCAAGGGGGAAATAATGTCATTGAAAGTTACATATCCACCAAGAAAGCAGTTGCTGATCGATATCTCGAGATATATATATATATGTATGTATGTATGTATGTATGTAGGAGAATAAAGCTAGCAAAAAGCACTTGTCCATTAAGAAAACCCACAAAGCTTTATGGCTGATGCCCAAAAGCTTGAAGAAGAAAATAAATGCCAAAAGAAATATGGAATTTCTGTGGCGCTTGTCACAACGGCTTACGCCTTTGGATCCCCATTTATGTTACTTTTCATGTTGGAACCAAATAGTTATAGTTGTGTGAATCAATCGTTTGTTTGTTTGTTTGTTTCTTCCAAAGTCAAATTAGGTTTTATCAAAATGTCTGGACAGCGAAACCTATATTTGACGCTATGACTGGATTATATAAGAAGGGAGCTTCAAGTGGATAAAGCCATCACATTTCGGTAGATGTAGCAATAAGTAACAACATCCATAATTGAAGTTTTTCACCTTTCGCTGTGCAGCGTTAAAGAAAAGAAATGAGTGAAGAGCACATATTCCAATGGGTTACTCCACTTGAAAGATGGTGAACAGAACAGAGCAATCCAGAACCAGAGACAGAGTTGGTATGCTTTTTCATCAACTTTATTGGGTGTGGGTGTTGTTGTCATTGACCCATTATCTTCGCTCAATGAGGCTGCCCCAACTCATGTGTGCAGCTTTACGCATTCACCTTCACAAGTCAAAATTTTAGACAAGTCAGACAACTACAGAGAGAGAGAGAGAGCCTATGCAGGTGTTGTTCTAGCATTGAATGATGCAGACGCTATTGCCCATTGGGGACATTTCTCTCTCAACTTCGAAGTGACCATTCGGCAGGCACAATCACTCTTCTGCTCAAGTGTACTGCATACATTGTGGATTGTGCTTGCCTGTTTTAGCGGCAACCACAACAACCAAAGTGAATATGTATTATCTCATAACTAGAAATATGCAGTATGCTGATTCAATATGCTAGGGAAAATACAACTAAGACAACTAATAATGCATTGTCAATCTGATTATACCCACACAATTGCAGCGTTAGAAGCAACATACAAGTTGATAACGAGCCTCTATAAACGACATGTTCCCTAAAAAGATGGGCAGTGGGCACCGTGTTACAATGCAATGAATGATACAACATCGATTTCTATTTATCTAGCTGAAGCCTGATTATTGACAAATCTAGCCTCACAATTGCTCTACATGCTCAAGGGAACAGAAGTGAGTGTGTATTGTGTTGAGAGTTTCTTGATCAATTTCTCTAGCAACCAATTTAGGAAAAGAATAATCCAATACTTCCACTGCTGCTAAATCACCTTCCACAACCAGCTTCTTGTGGGTCTCTTTATCCACAACTTCTGGTTTGCTTGACCCTTGGTCCAAGTTGAAGAGTTGAGACTTCATATCCAAGCATGCTTTCAAATCCTCCTCGCTCCTCGCTTTATTGATTTTATCAATAAGCTCACTTATATCTGATAACCTTTCAGTCCTCAAAATTTTTCGCCTTTTTGATGCTTCCGCATCACCCGTGACAGCAGACTTCTGAAGCTTCTGTAGTCCCTCATCCACAATCTGACTTACTCTATTTCTCACACTATCGCTTCTCATTGAGTTAGATCTTTCAAGCAATTTCATCCATGGGATCATCATCTCATTGTTCCCCATTGAAGTAGGATCAGACACCAATGAAGAGGATGCATCGTCTTCGGGGGACTCCACAGATAAAACTTCTTCTAGTAAAGCTACATTTTGCATGTATCTGTCAAAAGCATCATTTTCTACTTCAATATTGCTCTCCGTGCATTCCTTTAACTTGGAAAATCTCCATTTATTAATGATTGCAGCATCCTGTAGTGATTCTTGTCACTTCAGTACAGCTTACGGCTACCCACAACAAGCTCTCAAACAAGCATACTCTTAGATTTAGATGTACCTTCCTAGTTATTGGCTTCCTCGACCCAAGTGAAACATGCAAATTACTGAACTTGCCAAAATTGTTGGAAAGGTGTCGAAGGGATGTAACTCTACCTGCATTCCTGAAATACATCTATAAATTTTAAAAGTCCTCTAACAATAACAGCTGGAAAGGCAATTTCATCGCTAAATGGGCAACTCAAGAATAAGTGAATTGATATAAATATAAATAATGCCAAGGAGCTAGCTAGAAAGACAAATGAAACCTCAAGAATAATGTTGCATTAAGAAATTGGTATGATATAAAAAAGGGTGTTGGGCAGAAAAAGCATACAAAAGATGGCAGTTTTAAAAGAACAAACATAAAAGATATAAAAAGCATTAAATACTTTCTAAAGCCAGCAACCTATTGCACCAGGATTCTAAGCAGATATCTGAGTTTTTTGAAACATAGAAACAACTCAGAGCAATTACTGATTAACATACTTAATGTCAGTAGGGTGTGTTTGTTTTACCTAGAAACCAAGGTTTCAAAAACTGTTTCCGCAAACCGAGACAACACTCATCTCATATACTTACCTTGTAAATCGTAAAAGTTATTCTCAAAAGCTAATCCAAACGGACACTCAGATTAATTGTTAACAAATGCTAAGTCCAAATATGCTTTTAGAGGCACTCTTGAACTATAGGAGACGGGAAAAAAAAACTTGCCTCCTACTTTTGAATCTGGAAAGTGATATCTTTCCTTTCGGCTAAGCCAAAAATGTTAAGCAAATGGAATCATAAGAACATGATGCGATTATTTTTTGCTCCGCCCCCCTACAACTCAGAACTTACGAAGATGGAGATGGTTCAGAGGATTGCTGTTCAAGTGGAGCAGCACTAGAAGATGGTGACTTGTCAGGAGCAGTTGGATTTGCTTTCAACACTGCATTCACCACAATATATGAAGGGAATAAAAATCGAGTTTAGGATCATAACAACAAGGAAAATCATTTAGAGCAACAGAAAGTAAATAGATTGCCAATATAACAGCAGCATTTAGCATTTATTTCTGTTTCTTTTTCTCAATTCATCTTTTCACTTATGCTACTCATATGTCATTGCACTTTATCCAACAAAAACACTTCAAAACAATCATCCATAAATACTATCTGCTTGTATGAATCGATACCATCGAATTCTTAAGCGGCATTCAGGATAGGGCTATACCATAATAACATGACATTATCTTAAAATACTCTCAATAGCTTTATTGGCAATAACTTTAGGGATAGACAACTGGTAAAATAATGAACACCATGGCAACATAAGATAGGTGAGATTGCTATAAATGTCAGCTGAGAACTAGGCACACAATACTTGCTTAATGGATAGAGAAAGAATGGGCACGTTAATTTCATTAATGATAATTGGTAGTATCAGCAGTAGTCCTTACAGTGCAGTTAACAAAGAGCAAATGGAGAATGAGACAGATAGACAGGACTTGCTAAACATAAATTGAAAGTACATAATCAGAAAAAAATGCACATAAAGTAGTGACAAGGAAAGATTAAGATGACTGAAGGACATTGCAATGCCCAGGAAAATGTGAAAGGGACACAGCCTGACAAAGCGGAAGTTAGTCGGCTAAGAAACTAGCGTGTGGATCAGGTGCTAATGGATAGTGTATGGTTGCTTTGACTAAAAACCAAACATATAAATTGGTTGGTCACCTCAGAAGAACAACCGAGTAGGAAAACAAAATAACAAATATCAAAGTGCACAAGCATGATGGATATAACAATGTAGTGAGCCATATGTCTATAAAGGGCAAAAAGGCAACGAGGTCTCCTTAGAAGAAGTGTTCCTCAACAATCAACATGGGGCCATGGCACACAGTTCCAGTAAACCAAGGGGGAGGGCCATGACATAGTTAAAACATCAGAAAAGGAAATTTGAGAAAGCACGGTGTTTGTCAAGTTAACACACCATGAATATGACATGGATTTTGATTTCTTGAGCAGCAACTCTTGCATGATTCAAATGGACACCTGCGACATTGATTAAACTCATCAAAACAATATGAAAGAATGAGATCATCACAATTTATGATGGCTGTATAGCTTCTAAAAGTAATATCACTTCTATTGTTACGCCTCCTCTTTTGGAAATTAATTGCGCTTCTCTGTAGGGCCACAGTGAAAGATAAATACTAAGACCAGTACTTAAAAAGTGCCTGAAGACAACATGTTTGCAAACTCATTACTTAGGTCTTCTGTTGACTTAGATCCCATCCATCATGACACTAGTTCCATTGTTGTTGATGATATCACCTATCATCAGGTCTAAACTAAGAAAACACTCCCAATGTTATACAAAAAATTAGTTCAATTTAACTCTCAGCTGTAATTTATAATTCAATGAATTAGTGAAGCAGCTCATGCACATTATCAACAATATATTTCCCTAGCAAATATTTAACAATGTTTGGCAAATGCAGAGGCAGACATCATTGAAGTTTACAATGCCCTTTGAAGGACACATAATTGCTGTCTATTTTTGTTGTTTGTTTTATACAAATATGGTTTTATCTATCAAACTATCCCAAATTTAATTAAGCAGAAATGCAGTCTATCAAGTTCATGATGTGAGCTTACGATCTAATGGAGTTTTCTGCGTATTACTGATCCCAGTAATACTCGTTGGCCCTAGGTAATCATTAAAGATAATTTCTAGGCGTAAGCAAATAAAATCTATGCGTGATAAAATCGGCCCTGTTTTTGAGCAGTTAATCATTGATAGAACCTAATGGTGTTGTATGACCCGTGTAGATGAGCTCACTAAGTGGAATAAGATTTTTGTACCTTAGTGCATCCCATTTTTATCAAAATGTTTTCCTCCATATTATTAGTTTTGATGGCTAGGGCTGCAAGCACTCAACTCCGAGTGCTTGCCAGGCACATCTCTCGACTATTTTGCACCTCTGCATCTTGTTGAGTACTGGTCTCCCAGCACCATCAAATTCATGTTTAAACTTCTCCATTTTGTTTTTGATGTCCCTCGAAACAATCGTTAATCCTCCACAGTTATCCTCTTGCAATATAAAGAAATTCCGACAACAGATCGAGGGGAGTGACAAAGAGAACTTACCTTGAACGTGCAACATTGCCGCATTGTTTACATTTAGGCTTATTAAGCCCACGTTGGGATTTTGGTGGCGTGCCCGTACGATTCCCCAGGCTAGCAGCCAGCGTTGTTGGCTTCGCGGGGGGTGTGACAGCGTCCACGATCGTGCCATTGTTGTTGTTGATCGCCGGCTGGACTGCCGCCATAAGTGCGAGCTTTGTTCTTAAAGACCAGTGCTAGATGAATTGCAATTTCAACTAAACCAAGGAAGGCGGTACAAATTTGTTAGCTTTTACGTCTTCCTTGCAAACGATGGAAAAGAGAAAGGGTTAAATTCCCTTCTCTCACATTCGTCGCTCTGATACTCGAGGACATTGATCCACTGCTCCGATTTCAAACGCCGGAACGGCGATATTCGGATTTATCGAGCAGGTTGGACTTTGGGCTTCATCTCTTTTTCTTTGAAAATTTTAGGGGCTTATCGTTGATGGGTCTGGCCCGGACCACTGAAATTGGCTAGCCCATGTATTGTCTTTTTTATTATTACAAAAATCAACCATTACACACCCGCGGAAATTGAGCCCGCAATTTACCCTTTATTACCATTTACCCCAAACAACGACGGGAAAATACATAATTTTAGAAGAAAAATAACCGAATAATAATCCCAAATTAAAAATAAGGGTTAAAGGCTAATTTTGCTCCAAAAACTTTTCAGAGAGCAATTTTGTCTCAAAAATATCAAAATAAGAGGAATGTTGTGTAAAACCCTAACTCTTCGGTTCAACCGTTAAACCAGCCCATTTTAACACCCTAATATCTTCCTAAGACACGATCAACTAAGATAACCCAAACACCCCAAATCAAAAGCACTAATCATAGGCCCGATTTTTCATTACATATCAATTATACTTTCAGGCCTTTCCCATTGTAGGTGCCCTTCTATATTAATATATAGTTTACCCCGCC
>JBAGKO010000004.1:17385547-17413638 GCA_037177275.1 Acacia concinna | reverse complement strand
ATTACCCCTCTCCCAAACACTCTATAAAAATAAGTCCAATATAAAATGATCAATTGTACCCAATAAATCTAATTACCTTTTTAAATTAGATTTCCAAACACACACAAGGTATTTGCAACATCGGAGGCGTTAAGGAAACTGATCATATCACGAAACATGACTTAGCGTTACGTACATAGATAATTAACATAACATCGGCAAGTAATATCTAACCTAATTGATTAATCGCCTCACGTCCGTTCTGTGCTTAATATATTTGGCCTTTCCACCAAAAAAAAAAAAATCCTATATTATGCCAACCTGATAAAACGATTATATTCTCTGAAGTTTTTTTTCTTGTTATAAGACTCAATTAACTTTTTAGATGAGTTAACGAAATAAAATAAATTACTTAATTATATCATATATTGTGATTTATTGTATTATATATTAGTTCATAAGTCAAATAAAATATTTTTTTATAAAAAAATTATAAATTTTAATATTTTAAAGAAATATAATTAGGTTTTGTAAAAATTTTTAAAAAGACAACTAAATTTTATAATTAAGACCCAAGAGAATATTATACTATAATGTTTGTTATATGCTGGAGTGTGAGTGACCTTCTAAATATAGGAGCTACTCGTATGAGTATTCTTTTCTATTAAATATAACACTTCAGGGTTTTATCAAATTCATAGTTTTTTATTTAAATTATCTATATTATATATATATATACATACTTCCTTCGGTCCTAATTATAAATGTCTGTTGACTTTTTTAAAAAATCCTAAGAAAATCCTAAAAAATATAATTATATTACTCTAAGATATTAAAATTTATTGTTTTTCTTCAAACTTTATTATTTGATTTATGAACTAATATATAATGTAATAAAACACAATATATGATATGATTAAGTAATGTAATTAACTTTTTTAGGATTTTCTTATAATTCTCTAAAAAAGCCAATATGCCTTTATAATTAGGATGAGAGGGTATATTTTAAGATGGTTTTATTGGTAATGTAGTTTTTTATACAAATAATTAAATGGTTAATTTAGAAACTGACATTCACACATCTTTTAACAAAAAACTAATTTAACTAATTTTATTAATTTCTATAAATTTGTGTATCTCTTATATTTAGAAAAATATAAAATAATCAATTAAATAATATAAATTAAAATGTTTCCCTGATCTTATTATAAGACCATCCTTATGATCTTATACAATATTTCTTTCTAAATAATTATTTCCCTCTTTTCCCCCCTACTCCATCGCTCCAATAAAAATAATTAAATGTGTTAAATTTGTCATAAAATATAAGTAACTTATAATATTACTCTACTTATGAATCCTTTTCAACAACATTACCCTAATTAACCATAGCAAACTTCAAATCATATTCAGTTTTACTCTCTCACTAATCACTACAATTATAAAAAATGACTTTATATATATAATTAATTAAGGCCAGTTTTATAAGAAGGATTAGTAGTATTGTTGTATAGACATTTTATAAAGTAGATGGGAGGAAATAGACGTGGTCTTATAAGTAAAAACACACATATTTCACCAAGGAAAAAGAATAAATTAAACACCTTTTTTTTTTGTTACAATAGAGGCAGAGCCTTACACTACGTATTAACTCTATGAGGGAAGCATTTCCCTTCCATATTTTCCTACAGTAATTCTATCAGACTTGGCGGTGGTGTAAACCAAATTGTCTTACAGTTACCAATTCCATAACTCAGCTTTACCATCTCATGCACACATCGGTTTGCTTCACGATAAACATGTGCTACAGTGATTTGCCAATCTCGTTGGAGGAATTCATGGATCCAGGTTAATGGTTGCTCACAACCCCGCAATGTTAAGTTCTTCTTTACAGCCTCCACTACAAGAGCCGCATCACTTTCCACCTCTACTTTCCTAAATCCCATATCCCAACAGAGTTCCAGGCCTTCCAACATCGCATGTACTTCAGATATTAATGGCTCAGTGACATTTAAACTCTTCGCAAAGCCTCTCAACCATTCACCTTCATCCCCCCTTATCACTCCTCCACACCTCGCACCTTGTGTACTTGACCAAGAACCATCAATATTAATTTTACACCACCCAGCTTTTGGGTATGTCCAACCAACCATCATCAATGCATCATGTGGAGGTTGCAAATAGTCACCCGTCCATTATTGCCTGTAGTGCCGATAATAATTCCTCACCTTCTCCTCCGGTTTGTATGGCTCTTCCCACTCCTGCTCATGCACTTGTCTATTACGCCAGTCCATATATACTAGCAGGCAATAGAGAAGATTTCTGGCCATTGAGCTTCCTCGTATGACTTTTCTCGCCTCAGCAAATTATTCTTGATCCATGAATTCCAGTTAACTTGAAAGAATCTTCCTAGTTGGCCATCAGGTACTAACCTGTACCACACCTTTTTTGCAAGATGACATTCACGGAGTGCATGAAGCTGATCTTCCAGATCCTGTTGACATAGTAGGCATACCCCATTTGATCCATCCCATCTACCTATAATTCTTTTAGTTGCTAATCTCTTATGTAGCGTCATCCACATAAAGACTCGAATTCATTCAGGCACTTGTAACTTCCAAACCCTTTTCCATTTTTTGTTCATTGACACAAGATTAGCACTTATAAGCCATTTGTACATGCTCAAGATAGTGTATTCACCACTTGGAGTAAGCTTCCAGACATTGTTCTCGCCCTTTTCTGTTTCCTCACTACTTACCATATTTTGCCACAGACCATCCTCCATTTTGACAACCTCCTTCCAGAATCTTGAGTCCCCATTCTTAGCAACTAACTTAGAAGTGATCTCCTCCACTCTGCCATATTTCCCTTTTAATACCTTAACCCACAATTGTTCAGGTTTAGTATATACTTTCCATAATGTCTTTGTAAGAAAAGCATCATTCATTTCTTTTGCCGCTTTTAATCCTACTCCCCTCTCTTCTTTCGGTCTGCACATCTGGTTCCATGCTATAGCATGTCTTTTCTTGTTCCCTTCCTTATCTCCCAAAATAAAATTCCTTTGCGCTTTTTCTATCTCTTCCACTACCCCAATTGGAAGTCTATCATGTTGCATGGTGTACATAGCCATTGAACTAGTGACATATTTCACTAGCGACAAACAGCCTGCAAGTGACAAGCTGGAGGCTTTCCACCCATTGAGACGCTTTTTAACCCGTTCCACTATGCTGCAATATTTATCCTTTCGCTTTTTTGGAAAAGTGAGGTTCACTCCTAGGTATCTCCCCAAGTCCTGCACCTCCTTGAATTTGCTGATGTTGCATATATCTCTCCTATCTTGAGACTTAACATTCTTAGAAAAGAAAATGTAAGTCTTTTCCTGACTGATTTTATGTCCCGACATCTCCTCGAACTCCTGTAAACAATTTGAAATCATATTAATTTGGTTAGTTGACGCCTCTGCAAAAAGAACAAGATCGTCAGCAAACATCATATGGGATATGGTTGGTCCTCTCCTTCCCGCTCTCACACCCTTCCATTTTTTCTCTCGCACTCTATCTAGAATTAAGTGTGTGAGTTTTTCCATGCCAAGCACAAAGAGATATGGAGAAATTGGGTCCCCTTGCCGAAGCCCTCTTAAGGTAGAAAATGCCTCCATCTTTTCACCATTCCATAGAATACTTGTTGTTAGGGATTTAATACACTGGATTAACCGCTCTATCATTTCATCTGGACATTTAATCTCCTGTAGCACCTTGGACATAAAATTTCAACTTATTCGGTTGTATGCTTTTTCCAGATCCACCTTAATTGCCATCAATCCCTTTTTTCCTTGCTTCTTTTTCATTGTACGAATCATTTCATTCACAATAATTATATTATCATGAATGTTCCTTTTTGGTACAAAACTTGAAAAGGAGATACTAATTTTTCCATAACCCCTTTAAGACGTTTCACCAACACCTTAGATAGACATTTATATATGACATTGCACAAGGAGATTAGCTTGAATTGGTTCACCTTCTCTGGCTGATCTACTTTAGGAATCAACGTCACCAAAGTCTCATTTACTTGTATTTTTTGGGGTTTATTCCAGAGATTACGGACTGAATTCACTACATTACCTCCTACTTCTTCCCAGTTCTTATGAAAATATATTGCTGGGTAACCATCACTCCTTGGTGCTTTAAGACTACCAATTGTAAACATTGCCTTCTTTATCTCTTCATATGAGATTTCGCTATTTAGCAATTCCCAATCCTCTTGCGCAACTTCAGGCCAAGCATGTGTAGTTGGTATCCAAGGCCTATCTTGCTCCTCTTCTTCAAATAATCTTTGAAAAAAATCATTTAGTATCTTCTCCACCTCTTCTTCACGATCCACCCACTTGTTGTTATCATCCTTTAGCATATGAACTCGATTTCTCCTCCTCCTTGTTGATGTCTTAGTATGGTAGTAAGAAGTATTCCGGTCTCCATCATTCAACCATTTAGTTCTGGATTTTTGGTACCACAAGATTTCTTCCCTATCCAATATTTCCTCCAATTCCTCCAGAAGTTCTTTCTCAAGATTATCAAGAAATCGATTATTTTTTCTTTGAGTCACTTCTTGGATTCCTCTCAATCTTCTCAATATTTCATTCTTCTTCTCTCTTATATGACCAAACACCTCCTTATTCCATTCAAGAAGTTTAGGTTTCAACCAAGCTAACCTTTGCCACGTATCTTCTTCTCAACACCAATTCTTTCTCAACACTCTCTTGAAGTCTTGGTGCTTTAACCAAGCAGCTTCAAATCTAAAGGGGCGTTTATGAGGTGCAGGAGTTTTTCTAGACAACGAGACAAGTAATGGATGATGGTCTGATTGTATTCTCTACCCTACCACAACAATCGCATCACAAAATTCATTTCTTCACTCAGCATTGGACAAAGCACGATCCAATTTCTTAAAGAGTCTTCCTGCATGATGAGAAACTGGACCTCGCCATGTGTAATTAGGACCATTTGACCCAATATCAATGAGCTGACATCTGTTTATATTTTCTTGAAATCTTTGACACTTCCTTTCATTTACATAACCACCACCTCTTTGTTCATTTGCAGATTTTATATCATTAAAATCACCTGCTAGCATCCATGGAGTTCTTATCTGTAGAGACAATTGCTAGATATCATCCCACATTACTCTCCTTTCCATTTCTCTCGGACTCCCATAAATTGCTGTAAAAAACCATTCCTTGCATCCCAGACCCTTTACCAAACAGTGAATAAATTGTTTCTTTTTCTCAATCACATTTATGCATAAATCATCATTATTCCAGAGAATCCATATACCACCAGATTGGCCTTGAGCTTCTGAAATGATATGATTTTTAAAACCCAATCTACTGATTATCCTTTGAGCAGACATACCACTACATCTTGTTTCTATTAGAACCACAATGTCGGGTTTGTGCTTTCTCATTGTTTCTTTAAGGGCGAGACCGAAAAGCTTTCCAGCTGCCCCTCTAGCATTCCATATGAGTAACATTAAATAACTAAGAAATGAATCAAAGTTACCTATAAAATAGCCCATCAACTGGACTTCTCGCCAGCCTGCACTTCCATGCTAGAATCCTCATCTCTATCCATTTTTCTTGTCTGGTTATCCAGCCATTTCTCCACGGTGGACAACCCCATATATTGGTCTACATCATTTGGGTCAGGAGGGATAGGATCCTCATGTTGAGAATCTGCACTAATTTCCTCTTCCATTAAATCCACGCATATTGTAGGCCCATCAATTTTGTGTACAAGTTGGCCCAAATGAACATTATTTAATTCCATTTCAATCTCCATGTCTTTATTCCCTTCTGGCCCACTTATTTCCTTATCCCACTGCACTACCATGTCTTCTCTCCTATTTCCCACATGTAGTTCTCCATTTGACTTTTTCTCTTGCACCCTACATGTCCCCAATCCCATCACCTTGTCACTCTTTATTACTTTTGACATGTTACTCTCTCTTTCCTGCTCCTTATTTTTTTGCTCCTCATCCCCATTGTTTTTCCCCCCAATTATCCCTACTCGACAACCTTTTTGACTTTCACCACTCACTTTCTTCTTATTTTCTGACAAATCTCCTTGTTTACTTACCACGTTAGCCTTCAATTTTCCTGATCCTTTTCTTGGTGCCCCTTCCTTACTGACTACGTTTGAAATCTCCTTTAATGGTTTCCTTACGTCTACATCATTCTTTTCTCCAATCTTTTCCTCCTCTGATTCTGCCAGAACCGCAAATCTCGAGGCAATACTTTTCCTCTCTCCTCTTACTTCCTTCCTTTTCTCCATTGCTCCGACGGTATCCCTATTTCTAGTTCGCCGTCCTCTTCGTGATTCCGGCACTACCATCCATGCTCCATATTTTTCCTCTTCTGCTACGATATGATTTTCCCCTTTCTCTATTCTTTCCTTTCTATTCTCTAGGTTACTCATATTCCCTTTCCCATCTAAATCTTGGGCTCTTTTCTGGGAACAATATTCAGCCGCATGTCCGAATTTGCCACAGGAAAAACAAATGAGGTGTAGTCCCTCATATTCAATTTTCAGCTTATTCCCGTCCACTGTATAGGAGGGTAGCAGAGGGGAATTCAAGTCTATCTCCACACACATACGGGCATACATAGTTCGAGACCGGAGCAATGTCATCTCATCTACTCGGATAGCTCTCCCAATCTTATTTCCTAGATTGTAGAAAAACTTCCGATCATAATAGTCTCCTGGCAGCCCGGGTAGTCTCACCCAAATGGCAACTCTGCGGATGGTTTCATTCCAAGGATTAAAGTTTCTTTTCCAAGTTTGTACAGTTAAGTAGTGATTTTGTATAATCCAGGGTCCACCATCTAATGCAAAGAAATAATCATCTCTATCTTTAAACGTGGCTATCATATACCCATTGCCAATATCAGATAGTTCAACATTACCATGTTTTCCCCATAAGGTCTGCACTTTCCTCCTTAACTGCATAAATCCCATCGTACCACCTAGCAATTTTATAATCAATGAATTCTGCCATCTCCTCGCAAGTCTCTGTTTTTCCTCCTCATTAAATTCAATCTCCAACCCTGTTATATTGTCTTTTATAATTACTCCTTTCCTCATTTCTTCTTCATCACTAGTCACCAGAACTCCGTCCCACGCTTCCTCTTTTGTTTTGGGGTACATCTGTTCCATTCTAGTCTCGCTACTCAGCTTGAGAGCCTCCCTGTAAGACAGGGTTTTTTGGTTTTCCACAGCTTCAGCAGGTTTCTCCCCAATCATCCAGTCTTCTTCCCTTGGCACTACTGCTATTTCACCTGTAAATCCTCCCTCTTTCTTGCTGACCTTTCCTCTTGTTACCTCATCTCCTTTCTCTATCGCATCTAAGCTCCCAGCTATCTCAAATGTCTCCAGCACAGAGTCCACTTTGTCCATTATCTCTATTGAACTTGGCACTTGACTCACATCTTCCCCAAGCAGCCTATAAACCGCCATGGGCTCATCAGGAGGCTGCTTGCGAGAAGGGCCCTTGCTTTGAATCATCGGAGAACGATCACACTCTCACTCACTACCTCTCGCTCTTGCTTGACCTTTTTTCTATTAACCTTTTATTGTACTAAACTATGTTTGGTAATAACATGGTTTCTTTTTTCTAACCACTTTATTCCATCTTCCATTTTACGCTTAATTACTTAATAAGTTATGGACTCTTTTATACATGTGACCATAAACTACATTATGAATTATGCTTGGTAATTACAGAGTTAACTCTATTATGCTTATTGTAATTATTTCTACTTTGCATGCTATTACTACCATTAAACGGCTATCAATGAAGACGGCACTTACTTGTGAGTACCTGAGCGTTGTTATTCCTTCTTAGTGAGAAAATTATAATCCAATAATCCTATACAGATTTAGCTAATACAAACAGTAGCCTTATAAAGCTAACTAAAATATAAGTATAAAAAGAAAATATATTATACAGACAACCCACAAAATAAGCTATTCTAGCTTCACCACCTTCTTACTTATCAGCAATTATTACTTCTTTGCCTTTTGAGCTGATTGCCTTTGCTGTATATGAATTGAGGAAAGGGCTAAGATTCTTGAGAATCCCAGTAGTAACTATAATCTATCATACATTATGCAAGTTCACAAAGCATGCAAAACAAGTCATCCCATAACAATCATTTAATTCCTCACAATCAACATTCATCATGCAGCATATTCAGACATCAAGGACATACAGTCCATAATTCTTAACTGTCAACAGTTTTATGCAGCATATTCAGTTATCGTGAAAAACAGTCATTCATCACATTAATAGTGCAATGGAACTCACGGTTCTCCTTTCACCTCAACCATATATTCATAAACGAATATAATCGATAGCACATACAAACATGCAGAACAATTATATAATATTAATGAGAAAAAGTTATTACCTGTTGACCATCCAGTTATTTTACCTTCAACAATCTCCTTTCCTGTTTGTTGACTTTTTGAGCTCAAGCAAATGTCAAATCCTATATTTTATAATTTCGTATAGAGAGGTCAATGTCTATTCTAATCTTAATAACATAAGTATTTATATTATACTTGACTCACTCATAAATCTTGTCCTTTTATTTTACATTGTTGGTTGTTATTAATAATCCTTTTACTTATACTTCTTAATCATTAACAGAATCTGCTCCAAATTTTCACTGAACTTAAAAAATTCAAAACTTGAAATGGGGAGATCTAAATGGCATGATTCTTATCTCTAATTAACCCTTACTAAGTCCACTTTAAGGTCAATTATCTATTAGTGTCTAGTTATGAAGACAAATTTTGAATTATGAACAATGTCAATCACTGTCTTACTGGAAGCAGAGATTTTTTCCATATTCCTATTGTGAATTTGAAAAATTCACAACTCCCTCTAGGAAACTCTAAATAAGGTGATTCCAAGTTCTATGTAACCATTATCAAGTGTCCTTTATAGGAAAATTAATTTACAAAATCAAGTTATGAAAATAAACCTCGAAAATGGGCTTCAAGTCTAACCATTCATACCGAAACTCATATTTTCCTTGTTTCAAAGCCCTAACTTCCAAAAATCATAACTATTTTTTTAGACATCTAATTGGTACGTTCTTAGAATCATATTAAAACTTAGAATGCCTACTAATAGCTCACCAAATTTCATATTTGCTCTGTTCAAATATCACACGAAATTCACGAGTCAGATTTCATCCCAACAGTTTTATGCCAATTTGAAAAATTCATATCTCAGTCCATAAAACTCCAAATAACCTGATCCCAAGCTTATATTAAAGCTCTATATGTATACTAATTCCTCACAAAATTTCATAATTATCTAAGGTTATTTGCCCTGTTTTTACCTCGTATTACAATCACTGCTCCAATATGTTATTTACAAGCTTCAGCATCCAAAACTGAACAACTTAAGTCAATTTTTGTTTTAACTTTCCAATTCACTCATATCATTGTAATACACATACAAAATGTTTACAGCTTCTAATATATACTTTATTAGCAATAAACACTCATTTTAATACCCTACCCATTCAAAATAAGAAAAATAGCTTCTCTTAAATTTCACAACCTTTTTATTAGATATTAAACCATCCTTTCAATAGCTTAAATCATAATTTAGATAGCTAAACTTCTCTAAACAGCAACAATCTATATAATTCATGCCACAACTCTTTAAAATATTATATACTAGTCTGTAAAAGAGTTTCAGTCCCAAAATTTAGACCCCATATCCTCAAGCATCCGGACAAATAAACACATACACGTGTAAGCATCATGTTCAATACTCCATTTAAAATTCCTCTAGCCTTCTTTATTTTTAACGGCATCAACCCATCAAAACAGGGCTTCAGGTTTTCAAAAATCAGGACATCTTTGAATCAGTTTTCAACATATTAATTTCAAGTTCATTGCTTTCTAGCATCATACATGCATAACAATATACATTCTGATTCCCTAATTCATACGATTACATAACCAAAAATAACCACATGCAACATCTACTTCATGATCCATCGAA
This sequence comes from Acacia concinna, assembly GCA_037177275.1. Taxonomy (NCBI): domain Eukaryota; kingdom Viridiplantae; phylum Streptophyta; class Magnoliopsida; order Fabales; family Fabaceae; genus Acacia; species Acacia concinna. The sequence continues at coordinate 17,403,579 of JBAGKO010000004.1, read as the reverse complement.
AATCACTCTCTCTTATACACTTCACCACCCGACACACACACACACATCCATTGTTTGCTATGTTTCTTTCCCTCAGTAACAGAACCAAAACAACCCATATAACCCAGAACTCAACTACAATTTCACATTCATTCAGTTTTGGATTTCACAGACCCAACATGCAAATGAATCCCAAATAGAAAACTGAAGATGGTAATAGATTTAGAAGACTCACCTTCTTTGGCTTCCCTCTTCCCTTTCTCCGGCAACATTGATCTCTCAACCTCTCTCACTCTCTTTTTCATAGAACCCTCTCTCTCTCTCTATTTACCTCTTTTTTCCAGCAGCAGAATTGCAGAATGAAGAATTGAGTCTCTCTCTCGATTTCTCTCTATTTCCTCAGCGGTCAAGATGACAGAATGAAGGTTCTCTTATGTGTGGAAAGAGAAATATCATTTCTTCAGCAACGTCCGTGTCACTCTTATGCGTGAAAAGAGAAATAGTTGTACCCATGGCTTTCTACGCATGGAAAGGAAATAAAAGGGGTGTCAACATGTGTGGAATAAAAATATACATTGGGCTCTTCCAATGTTTCTTAGTTTTAACTTAGTCCTACTCTATTTTCTAAATTAATTATAATAAATACATATATTGAACCTCAACATTATTTATTGATCTTATATGTCAATTAGATTTCTTAATTCCTCAAGTAGTTCCTGAAAAAATTTCAAGTACAAAATCACTTCCTAAGTATTTTTTCTTGAATTTTTCCTCAAAATAAGCCTAAAATTATAAAATAAAAATCTTAACATATTTTAAAGATTTTTTTCTAAAATTTTGGGTTATCACATGTTGCCCCTCTTTAACAGACTTGGTTGATCAACCATCAATTGACCCACTTATGTTGAGGTGTCAGAGCCACATAAGATAGTAATGCCACATGTTTTGCCACATCATCATTTTTTTGACAAAATTAAAAAAAAATCCAAATTAGCTTGGTCTGATTCTTCCATGCCTACTCTATCCTTACTGACATCCCTTCTTATCTTTCATCCTTTTTCTTGTGTGTAATCTCCTTCACCCTTCTTCCTCTCCATTATAATTGCCTTCAATTGTGTCTACTTTTCCCCGACTTAGTGATGAAGATGACCCAACTCAATTGGTCCCAACTACATATCTCCCCTCTTAGTCAATTGCGTTTAACTTAATGCAGCTCTCTTGCTTGTTGAACTGGATCCCCTCTCTTCTCATGTACATGGTGACGGAGCCACCAATGAAGGAGCCAACCTTGTAGAAGGTTCAACTTTTTGGGTTTTTTTTTAATTTCTTATTCATTTTTAATCTTGTGGCTGAGGTTATGGAATTTAAAGTTTCAATCTTGACACTGTACAAGATATTGCAACTGCAATCATGGAGTAAAATAAAGAGAAAGAGAAGAAATTTTTGGTAGTGGTGTTAGATCTGGAATTTTCCAAATTTCATTGGTTAAAATTTAACGATTCTAAGACTCCCTAGATCTCTAAGCATTCTTATGTTCATTTGTTCTTGGTGTTCTATTCAATTTTTTGGGAAGGAGTTTATTACCAGTATGACAAAGACCAACTTCACGAACTTGTTGTGGATGAAAAAGATAAGAAAGAAAAGTATATTAAGTTTCTCTTTGAATTAGCATAACTCACATAAGCTTTTATGTGTTTACAGGTAATTCTAAATTTTGCGTGCTTTTCCCCCCTTATAGGAAGTGTACAGGAAACCAAAATAGGGCTATCCCCTTTTCAACTCAAGAGTGTGAGCCAACTCTCCTTAGCTCTCGTTGTAGTTCAATTTGGTAGAAAGATTATATGATTTCAATGTTGTTTTAGGATTGTTTATGGATATGGGGATGATGATTTCAAATGGGGAGAGGTTTTTTTGTGTTTTCAAGGAAGAAGAAGATAATGATGTAGCAAAACATATGGCATTACTATCCTATGTGGCTCAGACACCTCAGCATAAGTTGGTCATGTCTAACCGTCTTAGTTTGTTAAAGGGGGCAACATACTCCTGTTTCAATAATTTCATGATAAAAGTACTCTCTAAAAAATTTTTAAGGTGTGATTGCCCCTCAAACCAAGGTGCCAAAAATTAGACTGGACCTTGGTCCGATCCAGAATGAAGAGGAACTGGGTGGAAGGGTTGAATTGGGAAAAATGACCGGTTGAACCGGTTTTTAAAAAAATAAAGGAAAAATGAGAAAAAAATACTATCCATTTATTTATGAAGCTTTAAAAATATATTAATATATTGTCACATATTTTACTATTGTAAATTATACTTATATGTTTTTTAATTTGCATGTATATATAGTGTTATTTTATCATTGTTAATTAAATTATAATATTTTAATATGGCCAATTCAACCTTTGCTTTGATCCAGTTTGTTGGAGTTATAATATAATTGTGGATGTGTCAAATGGGACAAGTCCTGTATTGTTTGAGAGTAAGAGAGTCCAAATATATGAAAATAACATGTAAATTTGGACAAATAAATGGGCTAAGAAGAGAAGTAGGTTTGCATGATTAGGCCAAATAGAAATCCGGCGATTTCCCTTGCAAGTGAGTTAAAATGTGGATTAGGCACTTACACATTATATAAGAGGTTTTTCTTTGAAAAAATGCAAAAATATTTTTTTGAATAAAAGTATGGATTCAAAAATATATGTACTGCATATATCCATTTTTTGGGATTTGGACGTTGGTAAGTTTGTTTTGAGGATAAACATTAATTGATTTAATGTACATTGAGTGTTGTGCATATCTTTAAATGCACATATTTTATTCATAGCTTATAAAGATAATGGCTTTAAAAGTTTAACCACAAAACGTTACCAACAATGGTACAATAATGGGTTTCAATGTTTTAATAATTTTATATGGATTATGTGATCAGTTTTTCATGCTAACGTTCAGAAACGTTCCATTTTGAAGAGTATTCATCATTCGATGTTTGAAACTGTTATCAACATTTAGAATCTAATTTTTTTTGGTAACAAGACCGCTCGGTAATCCGGTGCCAACTGACAACCGACTAATCCGGCGCTTAAAACATAATTTAGATCACCTTATTGTGATACTTTTTTCAAATAAAACGTGCAGAACCTATTGCCCATAAAAGGAGCTCCAATATGAGGTTATAAACATTTTGCTATTGAGCCTTTGAGCTTTTCTATCCTTTTCTGAAATTCTCTTTGTCTATTGCCTGCTGAGTTTTATTATATATATATTTCGTTGTTCTGCTCACCCTATTCTTATAGGAAGAATTCGTTTTATCCTGAAGAGTACCGCTTTTTACCTGCCGATCGTTACAAAATAACTTTTAAGAACAACATCCTAAACGTAACTCGGATTGCAAGTTTAAACATCTATAGGAGACACGTCAATACAGTTGAACCCTTTAAACTTTAAATTTATGACTGGTTTATTATATGATCCGATTTTTTTTTTTACCTTGCCTCAAACAAACATTTTGGGCAAAAATCGCGCTTAACCTTAAAAATAAAATTCTGACTTAAATGGGATATATGGTATTTTGGATAGGCCGGTAGGCTACAATTCAAAAAACAAAAAAGAAAAAGTACCGTCTATTAATGGTTCCACTAATTGCGTCACACGCGTAAGGCTTTAATTGGGCTAAAAAGTTTATCAGCCATAACTATCAGCTTCATTTCAATTAGTGTGATTTCCAAAATACAGTATATTCAAAATTCTCATTCGTTAACACGTGTATCGCCGTTTCTGTCGGCGATCGTATCCAGCGCATTCAAATCTTTCTCAAATTATTACAGGCTTGCCAGATTGGCAAAAAATATTACTAACTTGCCATTACCCGCCATTACTTCGTCTTCATCCCCCCCCAGCCAACCACTTCTTCACCCCCTGAGTTGCCAGGTGTACTCACTCACATTCACACACTCGCTTTCTGCAAAATTATCATCTCGCTGAACATGGAGGATCTGATCAAGGGCCTGGCCGGAGCTGTTCTCGATCACCTGGGCAATGACGGAGAACCCGATTCACAATCTCGCGACGAACGCTCTAGATCCACTTGGGCAGAGGTAGTTTGCTATACCTTTCAGTCTGATCATTGATTTAGTATTTTAAAGTCGATGTTTATTTGATCTGGCGATGAAATGTGCAGGTTGTGTCCGGAGATCAGGATAACGATGAAGGCAGGGGTGATCGCAGACATGGGCACGGTGGAAATAACTGGAATCAAGAGGTTTGCGCTTGTATTTGGTTTGGGATCGGAAACGTTGATTTCTATGCGATACGAAGTCCAAGTTTTCAAATATGAAATTGTGATCAAATGCGAATTTGACTGGCAGGAGCAGTCTCGTCCTGAGCAGGGGTGGGAAGCCGACACTTGCAGACTTTCGACCAGACCTCACAAGGTGAAATCTTGCATTTTTCTTTTTTAAATCGATCTCAACACTATAATCACGCAACTGATTTAGAATATAATTATATTGACATTTTTATCTTGGTGATTGCAGGAACAATATCGTCCACAGCAGGAGAATTGGCAGGACGATATTTACAAGGCTTCGTACAAGCCCCATAAGGTGAACTTTTTTTACTCAGTTAATTAATCATATGCCCCTTAAATGCCCGAACCATAATGTCTTTGTTCACAAATATGATCATTTCAGGAACAGTATAGTCCCCAGCAGGAGGAGTGGGAAGCTGTGAATTGTAACACTTCGAGCAGACCCCAAACGGTGAATTTTCTCCCCTTCTTTAAATGATATGTGCATAAAGTTTGTCTTCAGCATTTTTAACTATGTTTCTCGAGAGAAATAGATCAAAAAGAAAAGGAATTTGTCTTCATTTTAGTAAAGAAAAGCGTTATCTCATTTTGAGTTTCAGCTTTTACGCGTGCATTGCATTATTGCAGATTTCGAGTAGGCTAGGTCCTCGCTCTCGCTCCTGCAGTGCTTCTTGTCAATTTTAAATTATATATATATATTTTTATTTTTTCTCAGCTGGTTGAAGAAAATGGCGATGGATGGGAGACTGTTGGCAAGAAATCTCCAAGGAAGTCACACAAGGTTTTGTTCTCAATCGCGTCTTAGAGGATGACTCGTGATAATTCATTTTAGGCAAAAGACATTGAACTAGCATCATCTCTTTTCTCCCCATATTATTTATTTTTTTGAATAATTCATCTTTTTTAATACCACCTTTTTATGGTTCTAAATTGAAAGAGCTATTCTAGCTATCTGTGTATTCTACATATGTTTTGTGTACTGGGAGTCAAAACATGTCACTTAGACCCAGGGGGCCAAGAAATTCACATGAATTCTTAGGCATTTCTTTAAATAACGTGTATTATGCTGGTAAGGTTGTTGGTAGGCATATTATATTGACTTATTAGTCAGTTTGGGATGCAATCAGTCCAGATTTTTTCATGTTGCAAAGGTCACTGAAAGATGTAACCTTTCAACTTGTTGACAGATTATAAAGGATCACTGGGGTGGTTATAAAGCACCAGCTGACGAGCAAGAATACTCTAATGACGTTGAAATTGGTGCCACTCTAGAGCCTTCTGAAGATGAGCTTACTGATTTGTCACAAACTTGCAGTAAACTTTGGGATCTTGATTTAAACCGTTTGATGCCTGGCAAAGATTATGAAATTGATTGCGGTGAAGGGAAAAAGGTTTCACAGAATGAAGATATGGCAAAAGGGAACCTATTTACTTGGGTTAGTGATGACGTATTCAGAAAGCCTACATTTGCTCGTTTCTGTTCACTTCTAGATAACTACAATCCTCAGCAAGGATACAAGGAAGTTGTCACATCTGCAGAGAGACACGAGCAAGTTGCTTTCATAGAAGAAATCAGCAGAACAGCACCAATTAAATATCTTCATAGGTATCTCGTATCCAAGGGCATTGCATCTGGGAGCTACCAGGATTTTAAAAGAATTCTCAGCAGTATTTGGTTTGAACTTTATAGCCGAGGCGGTACTTCTGGTTCTTCTTCTGCATTTGAACATGTTTTTGTTGGAGAAATCAAGAGAAATGAAGAAGTTTCTGGCTTTCATAACTGGCTTCAGGTCTGTGACCTTGTAACACCTCTCCCCAAAAGGGGAAAAAACTGTTGGGATGTATTTTTAACTCAGGCCAAATAAAAGGTCTAATCAAATTAGAAATCAGGAAATCATATCCGAGTCCCTTATCAACCAAGACTCTGACATAATCAAATATTCGAAGGCTCGTACATAAGCCTATTGTTGGATTGTGGATGTGTCCTACCCACTGATACCCACTGATATTGTGAATAGTAGTCCACCGAGTGTAACTAAGAAGTCAGCACTTCAAATAATACCTTCCAGTGCCTATTGACAAGCTTCTTGTCTAGTGGTCTTTACTCGGCTTTGCTAATTTATTTGTATACGTTCTTTCGTTATGATTTTCACTAGTCTTCACCGTTTCTGTTCGTTTTGAAGTTATTAAATGGATAGATTTGATCTGATGCTAAGATAGATATTTTGGTTTTTTTAAAAAAAAAATTTATCGACTTTGTCATGACATCATACATATTTTTCATTTCATTTATTGATTATTGATGTATTTGAGCAGTTTTATCTTGAAGAAGCAAAAGGGAGGGTTGATTATCAAGGCTACATCTTTCCTCGTAGGCGGGGAGAAATTGTGAGTGAATTTATCTATGTTCCTTCTCAAATTCAATTTTTAATGCGGAGTGTATTCTTACCAGCATCTACAAGAACATGTTTAATTAGCTAATGATTTTGAGGATAGTATGATGATTGCATTTGTTTGGGAATTTTATCTACCAGAGTAATGGTATGCCTTCTGGAGTGAATAATTACTGAATAGTGACCTAACTGCAGGAAGCCAGAGTCATATAAGATCTCAGTTCACTGTGTTATGATAATTATTGTTGGCAGATTTGGGGTCCTTTAAACTTAACAAAGTTAACATGATTGTGGACAATGTTTTCACTGGAAATTAGTTTCCTATAAAACATTTTCAATAAGGTATATGATTTTTATGACCTTTTTAATTAAAACCATATTTAGTAAAAATGATACAACTTATTGTTTCTGGGTGTTTATGGTCCAAAAAGGATAGCGCCATGAGCCTAATGTTGCTAGAATTGTTTCTCCATGGACGTGATTTTTGTTTGATTGTTTTCCCATATATGGAATACGCTTTACAATAAGTCATTTTTGTAAAAAGGCATAGCCTCTATAGCTTAGCATTCTCCTATGTTAGCAGAAGGTTAACTAATGACTTTGTCCTGTTTTGAGCTGTGATCATATGATTCTAAACTTCCAGTATTTGCCAATGACCCCTTGCAGCCAGACTCTGAAACCCAGCTACTGACGGTTCAGTTTGAATGGAATGGTGTTCTGAAATCTTTGTCAAGCACTTTGGTTGGGGTGAGCCCAGAATTTGAGCTTGCCTTGTATACACTATGTTTCTACGTGGGTGCGGAGGATAATCACGTTCAGATTGGTCCTTATTCAGTTAACATCAAGTGCTATCGATCTGGTGATCATATCGGATCTGTTTTTCCCATCGCAGAATAGTTGAATATTGCATTGATACAATGTTTGATCTTCAGTATGCTCTTATTTTAGTTTTAATTTCTCAAATTTCTGTGTCTAAAATGTTAGTTACTGTAGTTTAATAAGGACTTGGACCCATTTGCTTCTAGAGAGACCAAAACCTACTATTTAAAACTATAAGGATTAAGACTAAAATAAGGGCAAACTACATGCACATCTTGTGTTCTTATGTATGCGTAAATGGAACTTGTAGTTGTGACTGTGAAGGCTGTTAATTAAATTATCACAATTTAGTTGTAATATACTTTACCAATATAAATATGAATTTGGTTATCAGAAGCTTCTGGGAAATTCACTATATTCCTCTGAATCTTTTTTATTCCATCTCGAAATCTGGTTTACGATTATATATTATGCAGAATTAATCTATAATATCCCAACTCCTAAAGAATAGGAGCTGACTTTCTAATTCAAACACAAGATAGATAAGATGTGAGGATAGGATAATCCGAAAGAAAATCGAAAACATAATGTGGTGGCATATTTCAACGGTGTCTAGATGCCGTTACAACTGTGTGCGTGCGTGTTTTCTTTCCATAGGATGCAAAAGATTCGATTCCTACAGAATATTCTGTTCTTACTGTCTCACAAGCTTCGTCTCTAGCTTACTATAAATATCAGAGGTGCTTGGTTAAAGTGCGAGGGAGGAAACCAGGCATGTGAAAACGATGGATCCATCTCTGAAAATCCTCAACAGATTTTAAACTATTATTCTAATTTTCTTGTGCAATTTGCATGAAAATATCCGAGGAGTCTGCAGATTTTTTCCCCTTTTGAAGACTCCTATTTATTTGTTTAATGGTATTTTAGTATTATGATGACACAGAGACTACTGCAAACCTCCTGCAAACCATACAAAATCCTTGACCATTAATTAACTCACTGCTTTCCAATAGCTTCAAGGCTCAGTAATTAAATTACCAGTGTCAGTCACTGACTATATTTCCATGAACCAAATATTTAGCCAACTTTGGGAGTTTACGCTTAGATAAATAATTGAGAGATAAGATTTAAATCATACTATTATTCCCTCTCATTATAAGAGCCAATTGATTTTTTTAAGAAAGTTAATTATATTACTTTAAGACATTAAAATTTATCGTTTTTCTTCAAACTATGTTATTTGACTTATGAACTAGTGTAATTAATTTTTTTAAAATTTTTTAAAAAAAGTCAACTGACTCTTATATTAGATTCCATTGCTGTAACTCATATATATACTCAAAGCAGAAGAAGACAGCAACTAGAGAATTATACACGAATAAATTACCACTCACGATACCTTAAGAAACGAGATTCTATGAAAAGTTACTTAGATCAAGAATCATTCATGTGGTTTCGAAGCTGGTGAACAACCACACAGGCAAAATAGGAGTGAGAAGCTTGAAGAATTGGCGCATGTGGGGGTCCCTACTGTCCATATAGCTACAACTTATCTATATACAAGTCAATAATAAGTGCATCTTATCCTACGCATGTATATAAATTATGCTCCCTCTGATCTTAATTATAAGATCTTAATTATAAGGGCTCGTTGACTTTTTTAAAATATCTTTAAAAAATTTTAAAAAAGTTAATTACATTATTTAATTATATCATAGTTTTATTATATTATATATTAGTTCATAACTCATAAGTCAAAAAAATAATTTAAAGAAAAACAACAAATTTTAATGTCTTAAAGTAATGTAATTAGTTTTTTTTTAAGATTTTTTTAAAATTCTTTAAAAAAATCAACGGACCCTTATAATTAAAACTAAAGGGAGTATAATCAAATTGCATATCAGCGTTCATTATTTGTTTTAATTTTTGGCTTAAATGCGAAGTGTTCAAATACAATGAAACCGGGTAAATTCGCCTTAGAAGGCGATAAAGAGTAAGTTTGATCACTTGAAATTGCTTGTACGTGTGACACCATGGAGAAGAGATGGTTGCATGCACGTCTTTCCCTCCAAGGTTTCCCAGATACAAGCATTTGTTTATTCGTAAGACTTAAAAAAGAAGAAGAAGGATGAAGGATGATAAATGTTATTAAGCCAACAAAAGTTGATTCAGGTAGTAAAGATTGGCCCGTAATCTGTAAGTGTTTTTTGAGTTTCAACCCGAAATATGTTTTAACTTTGATGAGTCACTAAGATCCAACTCACTTAAACTCATGCTAAAAAAGAAAGAAAGAAACCTTGTTAAGAGATAAGGATTCATTTCCTCCGCGTAATGCACAGGGAGACAGCTCAGCTAGTTAACACCTCTCTACAATACACTACAAAACATCATTTGTCATTAAAGTTGCTCAAAGATTCGGAATTAACAACACCACCAACTTACCCATTCAGTTCTCTCTCCACCTTCACATACTTCCATTCTCTCCTGATGCTGATTTGTCTTCACCATCTATCCATCCATCCACCCACCACTACACTTCCTTCATCAAATAAATTCCTTCCAAATTAAGTTCTTTGTTTAATTTTGATTCATTAAGTGTACTTGTATCGTTGTATATATTCTATATTGCCCCAAGGCACTTGAAAGAAAAGTTTGTCAAGAGAAGACTTGAGAAATAGTATAAAAATTTGTTCAATTCATAAAACGTCTATTAGATAAAAAGTGATAGGTGTACTCAATCTTACTTTTACAAAACGCAAGGCTATTTGGAGAGTTTGAACTTGTGATGTTATCGTTGCTCAGGCTCATCCCTCTGAGACTTAGCGCCTATTTGTTTTCATTTTTAAAACTACGGTTTGTGTAAGCCGAGACAAAACTCCTCTCACATACTTATCTTAAAATCCATAAAAGCTATTTTTAAATTATGGTGCCAAACATGCCCTCACAGAGAATTATCTTCTGAAAGATGTATCAGTTCGCATGTGTATGATTATTCACTCAAAAGTTATGCAGTGAGAACTGAAACAGCGAGGACTTTTTCTTGTTGCTGCAATTAAAGGCCAAATCTTTGTAGGTAAACATGAGAACCTGGCCGTACTTACTTGAGACGACTTTTAATTCGATCTTACCTTCAATATGACAACTGAGGTGTGGCTAGTCAACAGTCCAAGGTTCTAAGGAGGGCCCTACATCAAGAAAACGAGACTGTTAATAGAGAGAGAGAGAGAGAGTGAGAGTTGAAAAGTTACGTTGTTAAGATTTGAACACCTTGAGCTTGAAACAAGAGAGTACAATACAAGACTAGTAACAAAAATAAACAAAAGACTTGCTCCAAACCACATGTCTACGGAGGACTTTGAGGGTTCCTTATCTTGAACAAGTAGAAGCACAACCAAGAGATTTTTTTCCCTCCCTTGTTTATTTGTTAAATTTCTGAGATATTTTCATCCACGAAAACTAAGCAAGCATCAAGACGTACGAAAGGCACGCGGTGGAAAGTGGAAGCACACCGATGAATGAACAGTTCGCAATAATGGGTGGGTTTTTGTCTTACCATGACAATACAGTACCACTCATCAATTATGGAACCATGTCCCAGGTTTCTGATAATAATATAATTATTCAGCCACAAAAATCACGTATCGCCCATTCTTTGCTATTTGGTTTGGGCTTTGCTAGGCTCTTGCAGTCTTACTAAATATTTTTTTTTTTATTATCAAAAAAAAAATGCATGCATGCTTCTTTCTCGGTGCATTCATTCTTTTTCGTCCTTGTAATACTCTGTAATTATATATTTTTAATTAAAAATCGTTATGATTTATTTAAATGCTAAATGTGATGTTTTTGCCCATAAGCATGGTATATATCCCCTTTTTAGAGGGATCAATGTTGAAGACAATGTCGATACTAAATATGAGAGTCTCTTAAATAGAATTTTGAACCTTAATTCACCAACCTCTTTTATTACATCCGATCCAACTGGTAAAAGTGATATAATGCTTAGCACAAATTGACCTTGTAAGTTAAAAATGTGCATTTTTAAGGAGAAAAATATAATATGGCTTTTTTTTTTGCTAGAAAATATTATGAATTAAAAATAAAAATGAACTCCCAATTATTTATGGGAGAGGTTTAGTTAACAAAATGACTCTTTAATTTAAGTGGAAAGAGAATAAAGCGAGGCCGCTTGAGAATTCAAATAGCGTAGGCATTCGAAGACAAATAAAAAAAAAGAAAAAAGAACAGGCTTAGGAATTGGTATATAGCAAAGAAAAGAAAATATCAAAAGGCTTTGCATCATGTCAAGATATTTCAACAATCAATTGTTAACATGGCAGAGGACTTGTTCCCTTGTAAAACGATTTCGTTATTAATCCTGAGGTTACTCATAGCAAACTGGAATAAGGTGGATGACCAAAAACGAAAGTTACTAAATATATGAATCAAATCAAACAGATCTGAATACTCATACTGAGGCAGTTAGCCGAAACTTGAAATATAACTTTTTGGTGAGTGTTAAAAGTTTCCATGAGATGGGAAAGGAGAAGCTGAGGTGGGAACACGTCAACGAAAAAGGAAGCAAAAGAATAAGAAATCTGATTCCAAATGTGAGCCAACTAGTTTTGATTTTTTGCGCTTTTTTCCCCTTCTGAATCAGACCCCACCAAGTTTGTCCTCTTCGATCCTTAAACTTAATAAAATAAGGACTTTCCACATTGAGTAATTCCATTCCACCACATGCTATTGCTGCTGCCTTCATCTTCCCCAGCGAACTCAACAATGGCTTTAGCTTTTCGTTCTTCAATTTCTTTCATCAACCAGAAAGAACAACCCAAAACCTTCGACGACGTCGTCTCTGCTTCGATTTCCTTCACTAAAATAAAGCCATCGCTCTGCCTGCGAGCCCAGCACTCTGGCTCGACGCACAGCCGTCGTCATCATCATCATGCGAGGAGGAAGGAGAAGCTGGAGAGGGTACACGCGCCGTCGTCTGCGCGTGGTCACAACCACAACAGCAAGGAGTGGATGAAGGTGCCTGTGTTCGTGATGCTGCCATTAGACACGGTGACGATGGGAGGGACTTTGAACAGAGCAAAAGCGATGAATGCGAGTTTGATGGCTCTAAAAAGTGCCGGAGTTGAAGGAGTGATGGTGGATGCTTGGTGGGGTTTGGTGGAAAAAGATGGCCCTTTGAATTATAATTGGGATGCTTACATGGAGCTAGTCAACATGGTGCACAAACATGGCTTGAAGCTTCAGGTTGTCATGTCTTTTCATCAGTGTGGAGGCAATGTAGGAGACACCTGCAGGTATGTCTGTCTCTGTTATTCCTTCTTAGAAATATTGGGTTGTACTCGTGTCGTGTTAGCAGTACAACTGTCGGATAGTTTTTTTTAAAAAAAAGAAAAATTAAATGAAGCGATGCACGTTACGTTGAGAGATTTTAGATTCATGTAATTAAAGCAAAATTGTGATGTGATGATTGTGTTCAGCATCCCTCTACCGCCGTGGGTGGTTGAAGAAATGAGAAAGAACCCGGACCTGGTTTACACGGACAAATCAGGGAGGAGGAATCCTGAGTACATCTCCTTAGGCTGCGATTCACTGCCTGTGTTAAGAGGAAGGTCTCCTATTCAGGTGTATGGTGATTACATGACGAGCTTCCGTGACACTTTCAGGGATTACTTGGGCACTGTTATTCTGGTAAGTAAATTTTTGAACCAACTGGGAAACCCAGAATGGAACTTGTTCTGTCATTAAATCAGCGCTTGTTTTCTCATGCAATCGTAGTAAATATACATGCTGCTACAGAAGAGAGATTTTCTGATGATGCTGGTGGCCCACCAGCAGCAGCATTAGAATTAGAATTAGAATTACATCCAAATTGTCAAATTCTAGTCTTTATAAACTGTAAGATTAGGAGTGTGTTTGAGAGGTTGCCCATCTTCCTCCTGTTTTCATCGAGATAGCCCATTTAAATTCTAATACCTCACGCACTTTTTCAGGAAGTTCAAGTGGGAATGGGTCCTTGTGGGGAGCTCCGATATCCATCTTATCCAGAAAGCAACGGAACTTGGAGGTTTCCGGGAATAGGAGAATTTCAATGCTATGACAAGGTAATCCACCAATTTGATTTTCCTAAGTAAGGGGGAAACAGCATATAATCGAATATTCTTTCTAAACTGCGGCTCAAAAAGAAGACTCTTGTGGGCGATTTTTCACGCCCAAATCATAATTCTGACTTTCTTTGTCATCACAAGATATAAATCTCAAAATATTTCGGTAACTAAAATGACCAGTTTGTCACACTCATACAGTATATGCAAGCATCTTTGGAAGCAACAGCAGAGGCGATCGGAAAGAAAGAATGGGGAAGAAGTGGACCACATGACGCTGGCCACTACAATCAATTCCCTGAGGAGACTGGATTCTTCAAAAGGGATGGAACATGGAACACCAAGTACGGACACTTCTTCTTGGACTGGTACTCAAGCAAACTGCTCCAGCACGGCGAAATGATCCTCGCGTCTGCCAGTGAAATATTCCAACATTGTGGGGTGAAACTTTCCGGTAAAATTGCAGGAATCCACTGGCATTACAGATCCAGGTCTCATGCTTCTGAGCTAACTGCTGGATACTACAACACTAGATCCCGTGACGGGTATCTACCGATAGCAAGAGTGCTGGCAAAACACGGGGTTGTGTTCAATTTCACCTGCATGGAAATGAAAGACAGAGAGCAGCCAGAACATGCAAATTGCTCACCAGAAGGTTTAGTTCATCAAGTGAAGATGGCGACTGAGGAGGCTGGAGTAGAACTTGCTGGAGAGAATGCATTGGAGAGATATGATGCAGATGCGTTTGCTCAAGTTTTGGCAACAAGCAGAGCAGACTCAGGCAATGGATTGGCTGCATTTACATACCTCAGAATGAATAAGAGGTTGTTCGAAGGAGATAATTGGAGACGCCTCGTGGAGTTCGTGAGAAGCATGTCTGAAGATGGTCGGAGGCACAGACTTCCACATTGTGATTCCAATGGCACCGATCTGTACGTCGGACATATCAAAGGAGCTAAGAAGAAACAAGATCAAGGTCAAGAGGCTGCTCTTGTGTGAATATTTACGGAGACATGTTCAGTCGTCGTGGGGTATATATATCTTTTCAGAGTACAGCAAGATGTTACAGAAAAACACATACAAGGCAGCGCAATAGAGACAAGTGAAAAAGTTGCGACACCGTATACAGAACTGTGGCTTACCGCATACGTGTCGTGCCATGCCAAAACCTGCGATGGTGAAAATATTATTTTATTTATGTTACGTATATAAATCCAATACCTTATATTGGACTCTATTCGCGAGGTCGGTTGTTTGGGAGAGACACCCAGAGGCCCCGAAACTCATTATATACATCAAAATACTAAAGTCTTTCACTAGTTATCATAGAATAAGAGCATGTTGTGTTTTTTGGTTTATAGTCAACAGCTCAAACTCCTCTCTAAGCCTGCTAGTGCTATCTGTCAAAGCACACAGTATATTGTGTGCACCTTGATTGGCCAGCACGGTTCTCACCTGGAGAAAAACCAAGCCCATCGTCGTCATGATTCTCTATTGATATTCCTAAAATAATCTTCATCCTGCAATACATGAACATTATGCGGAAAGCAGTTTTAAAGTCACGATGAACTCTATGTTGTTCCACGGAAATATAATTCTGCAGATCTGGAAAATTATTCACATTGATTATCAACACTTACTAAAGAGATCTCGGATTATTATCAGTCAAAATCCAGCCACAAGGTTAAGCTGCTCAATGATCTACGTCTAAACCATCATTTGGAAGTTATCATTCGATTGCTTAAATTTTCAAATTGTTTGATCATACATAAGCAACTCATACAATCTAAAGAACAAGAAGAAAGGATTAAAATCATTGAGGTAAATAAACTGCTTTTTTCATTCATAAGTTACTCGTTCAAGCCAAAGACAGCAATAAAATAGCGGAAATAAAGGCGGTAACCAAATCTTGTCGATAAGGCAAGAAGTTCACAGAAAGAGAGGCCTTATTTTCTGTATACTTTAGTTATTGATACTTTGATAGAATGAAGCCAAGAATCGCGAATTTGAGCTGCCTCATTTCACGAATTGAAATAATTCAACTTGTCAATCAAGGCTATCGTATAACTCTACATCTAGAACTGTGCGTATTCAATAAGCTTGCACACTCTCCCGCAGTAAACTTTTAAGATTAACACTGCTTACAAAATTACCAAGGCAGAGGTCCATTGAATTTTGAAAGCACACAAAATACAAACTAAGAATTGTGCAGAATCTACAGACTACGGGAAATAGAGTTATCCCCAGAAGTGAATTGCAAAAGTTTTCAAAATTAGAAAAGGAGTACATAAAACATGTCACTGAACATGGTCCAGCAATCGCCTCGCACTCAGCTAAACTGCTCGAAAGTTCTGCATTTAAAAAAAAAAAATGAATCAACACGAAGCTTATTCATAAAAGGACAAGTACCAAATGAAAATTGTGCATTAAAAAGCTACAAGTCTATAGCAGTAAAATAGTATGCCGTATCTACGAACAGTTAACTTCGTATCGAATTGTCAAATCGCAAATCAAGTTGAAATGAGTTCAATTGGCACGACCACAAAGAAAGACGACAAATACCGATTCAAGAATGGGGATGAGAATCAGAGGAGGCGTTTCTGCGACGGAGATCTTCGATTAGGTCACCAAGCTCTTTGCGAGAGGACTCTCTGCCGAACATGAAACCGTACCTAAAGCACGGAATTGATGAGAATGAAGAATCTTAACACACAAGGAGACAAGGGGGGAGAGAGAGTAGTCACCAAAACGAGATTGCAGAGAAAACGCCAGCGGTGCCTACAGTCTGAATGAGAGTGAAGCTCTTCTGAGTCATCTCCATTTCACCTCGACAGAATCCTCCTTCACATCATTTCATGTTTCAGCACCTGATTTGGAGAGTGGCGAGAGGCGACACTCACTTTGAAATGGAACAGCTCTCAGCCTCTGGCAGCATTAAGGCCTAAGAAATATTGGGGGCCCAAATATTTATGAACCTACTTGTTCTGAGAATTGGGTTAAAGTTATGGGCTTGGGCCCACACTTCTAAAAAAAAAGTGAGAGATAAGAAATCCTCATCCATATCAATATCAATATATATATAATTTGTGTTTGGTGATGCCATCCATAAAGTGCGGCTCAACATGGACAGTGGAGACGTTCTATATTTCAAAAAATAAGAACAGACTGGCAGTTACTTTAGCAAAAGAGTGTATCTCAAAATCCTCTCATTTAGATTAGTGTCCTCTAAATTTAAGGACTATAGTGGAGTAGGAGAAACTGAGATTCAATCCCCATTAGTTACTTCATGTAATGATTCAGCTTTAAACCTTCTCTAATACCAAAAAAACAAAAAAGAAGTATGGCTCAACATAGGCTCCACTCACTTGTTACTATTCATTTGAGCCAAAAGGCTCCTCCTTTTTTGCTTGGGCTCCGTGCACGCCATCTGATAGTGCATATGTTACTTTTTTTGTTTTAAAAAAAAAAACTCTTACTCTCTCTCCTTTCTATTGCCTCTTACTTTTTCCAACTTTTTCTTTCCTTGATGCCTCCTACCTCATGCTTCTTATTTCTTAATCTCTTAGTGTGCCTTGGCAGATCAACAGCTGTTCCGGTAGACAAGCAACATCTTTTTTGAGGGAAGCAGATTTCGCGACTATTCTGGTGAACAAAAAAGTAAAAAAAAAAATTTAGAGGATCTGGTTGTTCTCTTCTTTTTGAGGGATTGAGAGTTAGATGTGACTAGGAAGACCTATTTATCGTGAGCTAAGTTAAGAAGGAGGTTTGAATAACTATTTATCGGCTTTTTCATTGTCAATTGCTGTTGATCCCTCTTTTGTTTTTAGGAACTAAGTTATTCTTCATCATAGTTCCCTCCCTTTCTTTTCTCTACAGCAAAATGGTCCTACTCCGATTTAAGGTACATGCTTCTTGCCTCTCTACATTTTCAAATCTATTTTGCTTTTTTTTTTTTTTTTAATATTTGGGCTGGATTTGGATTTAGGTTCAGTGTTCACACTTGCTCCACTGTCCTTCCTTGGTTCTGGTTTTGAGTTCAAGGGATGGGGCTATCTTTTTTATTATGAGCTGTATTTTTTTTAGAAGGGTGGGGTTGTCTTCATTTTTGTTTGCAACTTGCATTTCTAGAATGCTTTATAGTCTTTTCTTTTCTTAATGAATGGAAGTTGTGATACATTGCTTCTCTTATGTCAAATTGTTGTGTCAAAATATGCTGTCATTTTCTGTGTATAAGGAAGCAAATAGGCTCTTCCATGGGCACACACATTCTAGATTATATATTCTTTTTTTCTTATGATGTAATCGTTTCCCTTTTTAGTAGATGTCCTTAATTTTTTTTTTTTGGGTTAAGATGCTTAAAAACCTTAGAAATATTGCACTATGGGCTATGGGCACCCAGGAGTTTTCGGGGGGCCAAAA
>JBAGKO010000004.1:17374767-17385447 GCA_037177275.1 Acacia concinna | reverse complement strand
TATCACTTAAGAGGAATAGAGATTTCGTCCTGCCTTTAAATCATTGGTGAGCCCGACCCCCTTCCAAAAATTTTGTTATAAAAAAAAATATAGAGTGTACTTTGAAACATGTGGTGAAGAAGAGAAGGATAATTTCATTGTTTGTCAGCAAACTGAACAACCTAGTTCCTCATGCGATGATACAGCTTCGTTTAACATTCTCCCATCAAGAAAAATGGGTTTGATGCTCGTTCCATGATTAATTACTGGATTCTTTGTCTCTCAAACTTGGCCAGTTCCGCTGTAGCTGATATAGCACACCAACGTGTTCAAGGTTATGATAGTGTTGATATTTTCCAATAAGAAATTAAAATCAAGGTGAGGCCTCACTGCCTTCAACAACAGTCTTTTTAATTAAAAAAACAGATACGACGGGTATTTCTATTGCTAAATGTAGGCTCACCAAATATAATATTCTATAATAGCAATAGAATTAATTCTTTGTCCAATAAAAAATAATTGAACAAACTCCCACAACGGGAATTAAATTGCCAGCTTGTCATAGAAAAGCGACATAGCAATACATAAAAATACATCTAAGAATCAATCACGTCGGCTCATTTTGGCTATTCCTGTGACTCGGTAGCTCCATGGAAAATTTTCTTGATTCATCGAGTATTTAATCATGAAACCCTCGACACAACCACAATATAAGAGAGCCTGGTCTATCATTCTCTATAGGAAATTATGAAACAACATATCCGATGCAAAAGCAACTGAGCAAGCTCTGTGATCCAAAAACAGATGCAGCAGCCAACCTCATCGCCGTCAAAGCAAAGAACAGGCAAACGAATCAGATGAACTCATCGCTCACACTAAGTTCTAGTTCAACTATGACCCCAAAGCAGCTTCCGGGTCTGGGCTGGGGGGGCCAATCCTGGAATATCCCGAATGTCCTTGTCGTTTGGGTGCACAATCTGAAATTTTTAACAAACTGCTAGTTATGTATGGACATCATCTTATTACTGTCGGATAATTTAAACCATGGTGTTCCATTGCGGAATTGACTAGATATCGACATTACATGCATTTTTTATTTGATCGTGATGCGTATATATAATGATCATAATCTGACACAAATTTCTTATTGCCATCATATTGAAAAAATAAAAGATTCTGTAGCACACAAACGGATCCAAATGCATTCATGTTAGCAGCTATATTTCTTGTTATTGCAACTATATGTTTACTATTGTAAACAGTATTTAACTTTATGCAAAGGTATGGCCGACTGAATCAGCCATGCACAAAACAGTGGCACAGAACACTCCGTAAAACAAGAACTGTCAGATAAGAAAATGGGAAGCACAAACACTAGGTTATTCAATAAATGAAAACGTGATTCACAAGCAACAAAAAAACATTACAGTCAAGCAACTGCTTCTACTGTAAACAAAAATCTAGTTGAATGTACTCAGTGAAACACCAAAAAAGAATTCAAAAAACAAGAAATAAGAAATCAGTTAAAATCATAGGAAGAAATATAACTCTTACCTTCACAATAATGATAGCTATCACTCCAATCACAATAAGAACCAGTAATGCCATAATACACTTGTCAGTAGCAACCTATTGTAAAACTCCGGCAAGTTAACCAATAGTAAATAAATATACTTCAAACATCACCATGTAGCCAAGTGGATAATGTAGAAATTGACCTGCCTACCGATTTCCTTCACCAATTTAGTGGCTCTCTTTATGGAGAAATGGATAGAATCCAGCTCATTGACAATTCTGCTCATTTGTTCCGTCTAAAAATGGAAGAGATTTCAGTCCTTAGACAATGAAAACTTCTAGAATAGTTTGAATTCTGGACATACCCCACCCCACCATTTTTCTAGAACAGTTATGCACGTACCTGAGCCTTAAGAGCTGCATTAGTCTCAATGCCAACATTTATTGTCTCTTCAACTACCTATTGATAGAGCGATTCACAGAAATCAAATTATCAGCCAGAGGTATTTAAGATCGTGCATAAATATGTAAACAGATCCCAGCCAATTTATGTAATAAGCAGTAACACCTAGGAGATGGGTGATCCTTCAGAAGAGTCGGATGATCCTTTGGAAGTAATATATGCAATCATGTATTAAGTGAATAATGGGCATAAATTTTAATGTGAAAAACCTTCTTTTAATGGAATTACAAATTAGCATCATTACTAGGACCAGTTCGACCGACTTTCTCAAACAAAGCAAAAGTAGCTTAGTTCGGTCTCCATTGACCTGGTTTTATGACATACCGGGTCTTCAAGAAATTACACCTACCTTCTTTCCCCTCTCAATGGCTTGATCTGTCTCATCCATCATCTGATTCCCCCTATCGATCAGCTGTTGATTTGACATTGCTGTAAACAAAGAAGTTTCTTGCATTATAAAAAGCTCCAAATAAGAACGAAATTTCACGAGGTAGGCATGGTCAGTTATTTGAATATCGTAGGCACACTACGCAGAATATTGCAGGAGGCACGCCCATTTCCCCCACTCTCATTGTCCTTGGAATAATTATACTCTCAACTAAAATTTTTCATAACATCTTGCATTCTCTGCTTTTCCCATGACTAAAACAGCATCAATTTTCACTAGAAACAAGAGATATTAGATTCCAGTATATAATCAATACAACTACGAATTAAATAAACCAAATATAACTAGAAGCAGAGGCCTTATATAAAATAATACAATTTTACTAGTTCCACATATTTAACAGATGAGTCATGAACTGTCATTCATATGAAAATTAAAAACAGGATATATGATTATTAGCAAAATCAAAACTATCTAACCTAAGTGAACCTCGTGGAAAAATAGCATAGGTTAGAGGAACCAAAATGCTTACAGGAAGCTAGCAAGACATTTTCTTCTGCATAGCCTTCATTAGGCCCCTCAAAGAGCTGGATACGCTTATTCTCAATATCTGTGGCATATCTGCATTGCAACAAACACTATAAGCTAAACGGTCCATGATATCAGAATATGCACCCTAATCATGTTAGAACACAGATAACATAAAAACTCGTGTTGACAAAGTTGAACATGCATGATATAAACTACGGAGTCCATGCCTGCCAAACAGACCAAGATCAACTACTAGCATATGTTAACTTACTGCTTTTTAAGAGCAACATATGAATTTAACTCTTTGATCTGCAACAAGAATTGCAATTATCAGTGAGGTTGAAGAATGTCAATTGATAGCTGTTGGGGCCAAGAGTCCCTTAAAAAAAGACCATGTTACCAATTTTAGGAACTGGCATAAGGATATGTCATATAGATCTCACCATGGACTGTTTTTTCTCATTCAGCATTTTGTTGGTTTCCCTATCATTTCTACCCTCGAGAGCCTTGACTTCTGCATCAAACTCTTTTATAAGCCTAAAAAAATAGAACCAAAAAGACATATTAATATACACCGTTTACTTCAGTAGAGAGATCAATACCTCAATTCTTGAGGCAAGGCAATTCATGATCTACTTCCAAGACAGTGGTCTCAGTAAAATAGCAGCAATAATATATTGAAAGTAAGAAAAATGGTTTTATATGGACAATCTGCGCTGCAGCTGCATTCATTGACATAAGCAAGCTAAGCAGGGCCGATCTGGCTGGATAAATATTTATATATAATCATAGACATCCCTGAACTAGCATAAGTGCGAATAGCTGTGGTTCTAGCACACACTTGCCGATTAAATAGCCCCAATTTCCCTCTTATCAACTTCGTATCTGTCCTCTCCTCTCTAGATTATATTTCACACTCTCCCTCGCACTACTTAATTACGCAAAATACATAACACAACCACAGGAGACATTCAAGCTTCTAAGAAATACGGGTTAAGCTACTCATGGTAGCAAGACGAGGAGTGGAAAGGATGTAATAAACGCCAACGTACCGCTTACAGTCTCGCATTTTGTCTGTCAACTCTTCCAGCTGCCTGCTTTGCCTATTTGAATCCTTGATCTTCTCCAATTTCTGAAATCCATTTCTGTACGGATAACACTGGAACTATTCAGTACCAACAATATAGACAGCAGCAAGTTGCGTCGTTATTAAACAAAGGGAGCTATACGAGGTAAGATTTGAAAAATTGCCAATACCAGCACCCAGGAGATGCTAGCCTCGACATTATAGCAACAGTTCAGCGGAAGGCAGATTTTATCTATGCTGCAATTTAAGAAACCAAGGAAGTTCAAAATCTTACGCTAAAACACGGAAAATGTCGCTGATCTGTCCGTCGATCTCCGCCAGCCCCTCGCTAATTACTGATAATGGATCCATCGTTTCTCCTTGAAAGCAATGATATCCGCAGTCTTTAAACTTCAGATGACAAATGTCTTCACAAAAGCTGTGGATATTTGTATTTGAATACGATGCTTCACGGTTCTACCACGCTGTTGTATGTAAGAGAAAAAGGGAGATCCTCAAGGGAAAATGAATACGCCAGCAGACGGGATTTGAGAATTTTGGTTCAATAAAAATGTGGTTTCATAGCAACCAAACAACCTCATTGAGAAGCATATGCATTCAGAAGCTTTTGAAATTCAAAGAACCTGGTTTCCAACCACCGAACAGCATGAACAGCACCGAATGGAATCGGATCCAAAGTCCAAACAATGTATGATACAGCTAGCGAACGAGGAGGAAAAAACCGGAGGCTCACGCTGTCTCTCGATCTCAAACACGAAGTTCGGACAAAATTGGATCTCCCTCGTGATCTACAGAAGCTTTGTGGATTTTTTTATTATTTGATTTTAATTTTTGTCGAGCATTCTTCTGGGGGAGATTCGGCGTGTGTATGGGAGAAGCACCGTAAGCGCGGCCTCAGCGGCTAGAGGCAGAGGCTTGCTTTGCCCGTTTAAACCGCAATTAGCAAGTCACCGTGGATGGTCCATTTGGTACCCATCGGAAATATAATTTAAGGAAAATTAGAAAAACAAAAAGACTATTAAAATATCAAATATGTAAAGGACAATTTAATACCATAAAATTTGCAAATTCTAAATTAGCCATTCAGAGAAATATGAAATTTTGAAATTTTGTAAAATTACGTAAATGTTCATGAATTTTCACAACAATAGTATGTTAATTCACATTATTATAGACATTTAGGTAATGCGTATTTAAGTTGTGAGTTGCCGTGGATTAAGATACTTTTGTTGTGAAAATATTGGGTATTTACTACAATGCCCTTGAATTTTCACAACAAGAGTATCTCAATCCATAACAAAAGTATCTCAATTCACAACAAAATAGAGGCATTCAAGTGATATGTATTCAAACTGTGAGTTGATGTGAATTAATATACTTTTGTTGTGAACATCTAAGGACATTTACGTAATTTCACAAAACTTCAAGATTTAAAAATTACAAATTCCTCCAAAATGACTGATTTGGAATTTTCATATTTCACGGTACTGAATTATCCTTTACATATTTCGATGGTATTTTTCTAGGATTCTCCCTATAATTTAAGTAAAAAACTAAAAATTTCCTGCACAAAATACTATAGGGGAAAATCTAAAAAAATACTAAGGAAATAGGTAAAAGACATATCAGAGTTGAGAAATGCGGAAATCTCATATCAAGCCTTTTGTACTTCTTTTATGAAATTACGAAAATGCCACTGAATTTTAACAACACGACTCTTTTGATTCATAACAATAGTATATCAATTAACAACACCAGCACAACAACTCACAGCGTAAATGCGTAGTACCTAAATACTTTTAGTGTTGTTAATTGAGATACTCTTGTTGTGAATTAAGAGTTGTTAAAATTTAGTGATATTTTCATAATTTCACAAAAAAAAAGTATAAAAGGGTTGATCTGGGATTTCCGCATTTCATAGCTCTAATATGTCTTTTACATATTTTCCTAATCTTTTTCCCTGAGATTCTCTGAGATTTTACCAATACTACATGCAGGAAAAAATATATATATATATATAATTATATAAAATTTCTCATTGTTCAACTGTTGAGTTGACTATTCGAATTAACTTTTTTTTTTGTGTTGGAAACTTGTAAATAGTTCACACTCTAAACTTGGCTGTTTTATATTT
The DNA here is from genome assembly GCA_037177275.1 of Acacia concinna. Lineage (NCBI taxonomy): Eukaryota > Viridiplantae > Streptophyta > Magnoliopsida > Fabales > Fabaceae > Acacia > Acacia concinna. Next base: position 17,379,350 of record JBAGKO010000004.1, on the reverse strand, counting down.
CTAATTTACAAAATTATATTAGCTCTTCATTAAACTTGTCCTAAATTTTTGGATTGATCATATCTAGTGAACTTTATATAATTTTTTTTATTAAATATGACATTATGAATGGTTATGGGTTAAATTGCAATTAGTTAGTTTGGGCAAAAAAAAAAAAGCAATTAGTTGGATTGATATATGTAAACTAAATTGTCATATTTTAATAATATAATTATATGCTCTTTTTTAATACAAAAGGAGCAAAGTTCATTAAATAAAATGATTAGCATGATACAGACAAAGATATGACCCATATTATATAAGTACTGGAATGTCAAACTAGATAAAAAGGATAGATATTGGAAGAAGTGACGGCAAGATAACCAAAAAAACAAGAGGATATACCCAATCAAAAGGTTCCTTAACTAAAGAGCCCACCAAAGCAAGCCCATAAGAAAATACGGAAACCAAAATCCACTTCCAGACAGCTAGATGCACCAGTAGTAGAGAAACAAAAAGGAAGTTGACCATTGAAGATAGCCAACGAATCACGCCTTGAAGAAGCAATAAGCAGGGGATGAACCAACTCAGTCTCATGATGTCTACACCTATTACAAAGGTGTTTGAAAAGGCAACCCTCCACCGAGTATAGGAGAATTGAAGGGAACGTCCAATGGCGGAAAAGAGAATGAGTGTACGCTGCAATCCTGCAAAGAGTACATAGACAAAGAAGACTAAAATAGAGGTACATATAAAAACAACAGATAGATGGGTCTGTCACTTCATTTTCAGTTGTCTTCTGCTAGTTCATCTTCCTCTTACCTCTGCGGGTGCCATGACAACCTTCTGTGATAGTGCAATTATAGTAAGATCCTCGTGATTAGATAAGTTTTTCAGATTAAAAGCTGTAGATGATGTGGAAGGGTGGGATGTAGCTGCCACTGGTTTAAGTGGTATGACCGGATCTTTGGGAGGAAGCTACATAGGAAGCTACATGTTAACAAAGGTTAACAATGTGTCAATGGACATAAATTCCCGTTGTCAAGTAACAATCACATAATATAGTGTTTAGTGTGATGTTTGAGATTTACTTATGGGTGGACCTGTGTGGCCTTATTAAGTTCTTCCATAAGATCCTCACAAACTATGAATTGGCTAGCGCTTATGATGGCGAAAGGGAACCTCTTGTTGTACTCATTCAACTTGATCTTCACCAAAAGTAACTTACCAACAGGATCCTCCAAAACGTCAGGAACATCATATGCAGTGTCTTCCTGCAATGTGGTAATGTCACGTGAGTGGAAGGCAATAAAATAACATAATATGACCAAACAGAGTAGTTGATGATCAAATACCTTGTCGAGCAAAAGCTTGAGGTCTGTTGCAGTCTTGTTAACTAACTGGACAACAAGCTTGTCCCAAAAAACTATGCAAACACTTGTCTCATCTTTAATTGTACAACATAACTTCAACCTATTATAAATGAAGCTATATGTGTGAAAATTGATGCATGCAAAAGTTAGCCATTACTTATTTAGAATTATTATGGGATTCATGATGTTTGTAGGAAGATAATTTAGATCCTATTGTATAGAGACAAACAAATTTTCGGAATTACTTGGACTCAATTGAATGGGGGTTGGCATGGCATCCTGGACATTCCTGATCACCATTCCAATCGGCCATTAATTCAGTCTTTGGTTTTGTACCACACTTGGTGCATCCCATATAGTTCCACCCATACCTTGTCTCTAAGACAATTGAATAGCCAATGACAAAGCTTACACCCTATATTAGTTGTGTTTGTTAGAAATACACTAGATAGTCCATCAAACCAATATTGAATCTACATATAACATACAACATTCTGGTCACTAATATCGGAGATCTTGATCTTAGGCTGCTTGTGAAGCAAGGTAGCTGAGGAAAATTGGTTGCCCTATGTTGGCATAACCTGACTACAACTCTCAATGACTGGAGAAGTCTTATCCTTGGCACTATACAAATTTTTAGCATCATGATATTTGGGAAGGAAAAAATACTGAAATGTGTAGCCACTCTTGAAGGGATGTCATTTATAATCATATGGTTAAGTGATCATGTAGTATTGAGGGACATAGTGTGATGTATGTGCCCATAGCATCATATTTGGCATAGTATACGTTACAAATAATATGTTGTACATTATACATCGCAGACTATAGAGTCATAAGAATATGTAATTTTATGATAAATAATTATGTAGTTAACCATACAATCATATATTGGCTACCTTTTAATGAACTACTGGACCTCAATAATAGGGGGTTAAACATCACTCTAGTTGCGTTGAAGGAGTTTCCAACTTGAGGGGCGCCTAAATGTAAAGTATGAAAAAGACTGTTAGCAAACCATAATATACACATATGGTAGTTGGTAGTAGACTGAGAGAATATGCTAGCCCACGGGTGTGAAAAATTTAAACATAGTTAGTTTTGCGTGTACTATCTACTATGACCCTAATCTTTGCAAGGTGTAGAATGACCACAACTAGATCTTTATTCTATTCGAGTTGAGCGATGTATGCATTTGCAGCACATTGGTCAAAGAAAACGCATTCGATGTCATTCTCACCAAAAAGAATGAAATTAAGATGTCATTATAAGATGAAAAGTGGACGGAGGAAGGGAGCAAACATGTCATGTATCATGACCTGAAGGGGATAAGGTGTTGATTGTACTCACTCGACGTTAGTGAGGACCATACGAAGGATGGTTTTTACACCATCTTCTCTAGCACGATCCTCTAAAGTTTTGATTGATCTAATGAACGCCAAGACGTCTGTGGATATTGATAAGAGTTAGAGTGAAAATGAATAGAAGATATGACAAGTTATCATACTTTGTAGTTGGCAAAACCTATTAGCTTTTCGGATCGTTGAGCTGGGTCAAACTTGATGATGTCAGGTATGGGTAAGGAAGAGTAGGAGTATAGTGGTATATCAAATGGTTGTTCTCTAATGTGTGTGAAAGTGGTGATTGTGATTTTGAATGGGTGGGTCATTGCCTTATATTGCCCAGAGTTTATGGAGACTACAAAGTTCACAAAGAAGTAAGTGTTTCCCTCCTTAATGTCTGTGAGGAACCTACTGTAGAGAGATTTGTTGATTGCACTTGCTTGGACCTTGTTTCCTGTGTTAATGATTATTTGTTGACAGAAAGGCAGACATTAATATGTAAATAGATAAGTGAGTTACAGACTTGAATCATGTGACTGTAGGTGGATGGTATGAAATGAAGAAGGAAGAGGAGATGGAATAATGAACCCCAGCGTCTATCAGAATAGTGGATATGCAGAAGAGCTCTGAAGGGGCAGTCTTCTAGTAAACGTTCCATTTTTGGAAGACACGTACATTGACCTTCCATCTATCTACGCCATCATGCAATTCAGTAAGCAACAAACGTCCAGCCATGTTTGTTGGTGGTGAACAAAGATGCATTAATTGGGATCATAATTTTATATTTTAGACAGGGTAAGGTCATAGTTCCGTGTATAAATAATTGTTGTGTGGGGCACCATCTTATAATGAGATATGTTGTATAAGAATGGGTTGAAGGATTTTTTTTTTTTAATTTGGCTACAGATAACGAGCTTTCGTAGATAAAAGATACGTGAAGAAGGAGACAATGCTAGCTTGTAGTATAAAGTGTAGTATTAGCAGGATTCCCTAACGTCAAAAGTACAAAATAAAGCTTGAGTATCGGTGGTGGCACCACAGACAACTGGCATTGACATGAAGGTGAGCAAGCAGATTGTATAGTTATTTGTTCATGGCATGATGTTGTTGACAAAGCAACAAATGTGGAGTACTGTATGTTATTACATTTGAGAGTGAGATGTAATTAATTAACTGCTGATTGGTGCAAAATTTGCAATCATCAACTCTGTAAGTACACATGTTGTATCAAGTAATAAAGTAGTTAATAGGATATCGTTCCTAACAAGGACTTGGTACCTAAACCCGGTTGAGCAATAATTTTACAATTTCAATTAATTTGGGCCAATCAAAATTAAATTCAAATAAGTGAAAATAAAATTTAAAATCAAATTAAAATAAACTAACTATCACAAATATTAAAAGAGCAACCCATAGTCACTAATCAATTATTAGTTTCATAAAGTTTGTTTCTACTAATTTAATTAGTCTTTATGTTAATTTTGCTAATCTCGAGTATAACTTAGTTTAGTTGAACGTACTCTTATATATATTTATTGGCAACTGTAGTTTTGATTAAACATCAAACAAACTGAGGTACGCAACGAACCATCAACAGTGTCACATATGCTGTGTTACTCATGGGTGGAGGTACATGGTTCTATTAGGAGGTGGCTTCCAATAGGTGTCAAGAAAGTGAGAATATGGTGTGGACCACTCAGTATTCTTGCGGATGTTATGACAGCTCGAGACGCATAACGCCTTACTATTTGATGGTGAGGAACGGACTTACAGATAGGTAGAATGATATGAATTACGTATGAGGATGGACCTGTAATTGTAGGAAACTCGATGCGGAACCAATCATGTTTCTTGACAATGCAATGCTTTTATAAGGTAATTCGGGCAA
>JBAGKO010000004.1:17360512-17374667 GCA_037177275.1 Acacia concinna | reverse complement strand
GATTTGCAATAATAGTAATGGAATTCGCTAGTTTTCGGATCACTTTTCTCTTTAGAAAAATAAAAAAACCCAATTTGATCCATGGTACCTTGGTGTCTTTTTGAAATGTTAACAGACCTTTTTAAGTTTTGAAAATTCAAATTGTATTTAAGTGTCATTTTCTCCAAAATAAAATGGAATTTGTTTTAGTTATGAATGAGTTTTGTATTAGTTTAAACTAGATCTTTGGTACAACGGTCCCAATGTGATATCCTGGTAAATATTTTTGGTAGTGTTGGATTTGGTTTTTTTTTTTTAATAGTATGAAAGTGCAAAACGCCTCTTGAATACTCAACAATCCCAACAGCCACTCCTCTCGCACTGATTTTTTTGCATAAAATTAAAAAAAAAGGGAAAATTTCAGGAAAAAAACAATTATAATAGGAAAAAGATAAATCAAAACAACGAAATCGAAAATTTTAAATTAGTCACTTTATACTTTCTCTTTTATAGTTATGAAAGTGCCACTGGATTTTTAATAACATGAGTATATTAATTTACAACAAGAGTATCTCAATTAACAACATTAACACAAGCAATTCACATCGTAAATACGCAGTACCAAATACTTTTGGTGTTGTTAATTGAGATACACTTGTTGTAAATTAAGATATTCATATTGTTAAAAATCTAATGACACTTTCATAATTACAGAAAAAGAAGATACAAAGTGACTGATTTGAGATTTTTGATTTCATTGTTTTGATTTATCTTTTTTCTAGATTTTTTTTTTAAAAAAGACAATGGAAATATACAAATCTCAATTCAGAGTAATGAGATTCAGAAATCTCAAATAAGTCTTTTTGTACATTTTTCTTATGTAATTATAAGAATGTTACTAGATTTTTAACAATACGGGTATCGTAATTCACAATAAAAGTATCTAAATTAATAACAATAGAAACATTTAGGTACTACATATTTACGCTATGAGTTGTTTGTGCTGCTGTTGTTAATTTAAATACTCTTGTTGTGAATTACGATATTCGTGTTATTAAAAATTAAGTGGCATTTTTGTAATTACACAAGAAAAAAAAGTATAAAAAGATTGATTTAGGATTTCTGAATCTTATTGCTTTGAATTGGAATTTGCATATTTCTATTATCTTTTTTTTGAGATATTCTCTAAAAACTTCTTACTTTTTTCAAAAAATACAACAGTAATCATAAATTATTTTTTTAGAATAAAAATGATTATAAACTTTTTAAATGAAAGTAAGAGTAAACATGACGTTTGTATGCACTTTTTGATAAAATTTTAAAATGTTAAAATAGCTATAAATTTATACTAAAAGTGTAAAAATAACTATAGACTTTTTAAATAATTTATTGAAGTGTCAATATTTTATTTTTTAAAAAACAATTTAGTGAAAACAACTTTCTAAACAATTTTTTAAAAAAAATATTAAAAAACAGCTTTTTAAAACAAAATCAAACAAGCTCTGTGTTTCTTTTCTTTCTTTCTTTCTTTCTGTTTTTTGTCAGAACAAAGGAGATAATGTGGCATTAACTTTTATCTCATAGATGAAGTGTAAATTTTTGAATCGTGTAATGAAGTGGCATTTATTAGTATTTTTCCCCATACAAATAATTCTTTATTTTTTCGCAGACGACCATACAAATTATTCAAGTTATTTCTTCAAATTTCATATAAACTTCTTCTGATTGTTTATGTCGTGGATGAAGCGTACATTTTTGGATCGTGTAATAAAATAATTTACGCACCCTTTTAATTTCCGCTCGTCATGTGAATGAATATAAGCTTGTACCATTCTCTGCTCTCATACTGGCACAGTTCCATTTTTGTGATAAAATTTTTAATTAATTATTCTTACTCTTTTATATTACATTTTATTTTTATTCAAATTTTATAACCACACTTCTCTAATTTTCTTAAATCAAACCCTTACAAATTGCATTTTTCCTTCCTTTCCCTCCACTTCTCTCTTTTCAAACACCCCCAAAAAAGCAAGTGGCACTTGATCCAGGTATAAATTCAAAAGCTAAAAGTAAAAGTAAATTAATTCTAGGTCAAAAAGTTGCCTATGTGGCCGAAGGGAAAGAAAATGCCAAGCCCAATAATGTGGAAGAAAATCCGAAAGCCTTGGAAGGAAATGGGTCTAATGAGATTGGGCCTAAATTAAGTGAACCTAAACAGCAAAGGCCCTCGAAATTAATGGGGCAGAGGGTTCACCAGGTGGTCAGCGGATGCATGGATAAATCTGAATTGGTGTTGCTAGCCCAAGAAGGTAAAATGAGGTCAGAGTTAAATAGTCTGAATAATAAAGGAGAGACAAGATCGTGCGCAAAACAAGCTGGTGAAGAACGCCTGGTTCGTGTCGGAGGAGCTATGGATCTAGGAGATCAACCTGTTGGCTTAAAATTTGATGAAAGAAAGGCTGCAGGGATGAGATCAAAGGATAGATCGGTAGTGGAGGGCAGACCAACAGACCAATGAGTCTCTCTTAATTAAATTCCTTTGAATTATGTCTATTTTAATGATTGTTGCTGTATGGAATTGTCGTGGGGTGGAGAGTAAACCATTTCCACATATTCTTAAGGATATTGTCCAGAAATATCATATTAATGTCATGCGCCTAGTTGAAACCAGAGTTAGTGGTTCTCGGGCAAATATTGTAGTACGAAAATTGGGTTTCTCTAATTGGCTAAGAGTAGAGGCAACAGGGTTTGCAAGTGGAATTTCAGTTCTATGGAACTGCTGGGATGTTGAAGTGGAATATTTATTCTTTACTACTCAGTTAATTCACTGCGGTGTGTTTGATAAAAGATCAAGAGAGTCAACTTTAACTACGTTTGTGTATAGGGATCCGAGAGTAAACGCTAGAAGGGAGCTTTGGAATTCATTAGTAAACCTTGCGGATTTGATAAATGGATAATGGCTAGTCCTTGGAGATTTCAATGCTTTTCTTGATCACACTGATAAAGTGGGAGGAGCTCCTGCAATTTCTCAATGTATGCATCAATTTCAATCTTGTATTCAAGGGTGTGACTTACTACAAGTTCATATAGTGGGAGATAAATTTACATGGGAAAAAGAGGGGGTGAAGGAAATGTTAGATTGGGTGTTCAGAAATCTTGAATGGGAACTAAGTCACCTTGAACACAAAGCATTCCATCATCTAAAGTATAAGTCTGATCACAGGGTGGTTGTAGTGGCTGGAGAGGAGATAAATACTAGAAGTAGCAACTCTCATCAATTTCGTTACCACGCTATGTGGTGCTTAGAGGATGATTTTGATAATAGAGTCCAAACTTCCTAGTGTGATAAATCATGGGAGGAAGGATGTAAAAAGTTTGAGAGACTAGCAACTGAATGGAACCAATCTGTGGTGGGCAGCATTCCAAAGAAAAAAAAGGAACTAATTCAAAGATTAGAAGGATTAGATAAGGCCTTAAGAACTCGGCCACATGCTGGGCTATATAAATTTGAAAAAAAACTGTGGCTAGAATATAACAAGGTGGTAAATCAAGAAGAAATGTTGTGGTACTAGAAGTCCTGATGCAAATGGCTCTAATATGGTGAAAGGATACCAATTTTTTTTTTTTTTCACACATTGGTTAGAATGAGGAGGAAAAGAAACAAAGTTGAAGCACTTCAAAATGATGAAGGGGAGTGGATTACAGATCAGGCATATTTGAAGCAGCTAGCGCTTAATTATTTTAAATCCCTCTCCTCATCTGATTTGGGAGTTGACCAAGTTAGGGAATGGCCTTGAAATTTTCCCAGTCTAGATGCAAATCAGTTGAGCCATCTTCAAAGAAGTATCACACAGGTATAGATAAAAAATGCAGCATTTAAAATGGGAGCTTTTAAAGCCCCATGTCCTGATGGTTTACAACCACATTTTTTTCAAACCCAGTAGAGTGTGGTAGGCCCAAAAATTTTCCAGTTAATTTGGGAGATTTTCAAACAACCAGAATTGGTGAAAAAAGTTAATCGGGCTAATATTCCTTGACTCCTAAAGGTGACAATATAGTCTCCATCAAAGATTTCAGACCAATTTCCCTTTGTAATGTGAGTTTCAAAATACTTAGCAAGGTCTTAGCAAATCGATTTAGAGGAGTGATGGACCATTTGATTAGCCCAATACAAGCTAGCTTTATTAAGGGAAGACAGAGTGGAGATAACATTATCATGGCCCAAGAAGTGATTCACACGATGAGATCTAAAAGAGGGTAAAAGAGTTATGTTGCAGTAAAAGTGGATATGGAAAAATCGTACGATCATCAAGATTGGAGTTTCTTGAAATTTAACCTTATGAGTCTGGGACTAGACAGTCACTTTGTTAAGATTATTATGGAAACTGTGACATCAGCCTCTATGAGGATAAATTGGAATGGGTCTTTGTTGGAAGTCTTCCATCCATCCAGAGGAGTTAAACAAGGTGACTTGCTAAGCCCTTATCTGTTTGTTGTTTGCATGAAGAGGCTGGGACAATAAATTGATCTTGAAGTGGAAGAAAAAAGATGGTCTCCAGTAGTTTTGAGTTCTAGGGGACCAGCTATCTCATTTCTCTTCTTTACAGATGATTTGATCCTATTTTCAGATGCATCCACTGATCAAATGATGAAAATCAAGGACATCATGACCCGTTTTTGCTAAGTTTCTAGACATAAAGTTAGTTTACCAAAGTCCAGAATTTTTGTGTCTAGAAATGTCCATTTCCGTAGAGCCCAGGACTTCAGCAGAATATTGGGGATTGGTATTACTCCTGATTTAGGCAAGTAACTTGGGGTGCCTCTACTTCACAAGAGAGTGATGAAGCTAACTTTTGCACCCTTGATATCAAAAGTCCATCAAAAGCTAGTGGGCTGGAAGGGACACTTTCTTAGTGTTGCAGGGAGAATGGTGTTGATTAAATCAGTTTTGAATACTTTACCATTATATCAAATGCAATCAATGCTAATTCCTTGCGGCATTCTTCGAGAAATTGACAAAATCAATAGGGATTTTTTCTGCAATCAAGACTCCTCAGGAAGGAAAATGCATATGATTTCATGGGATACGATAAAAAAGAACAAGAGTAAAGGTGGGCTTGGCATCAAGGATCTTTTTTGTCAAAATGTGGCATTCATCATGAAGTTATGTTGGGGAATTCTTACTAAACCAAATTCACTCTGGGTCAAAGTTCTTCGCAAGAAGTATAACTATGGTGAGAATAAAATTCCATTAGTTGGAAGGAAGAGGCAACAATATGCAGTGTGGAGTGCTATTGCTTCGGTTTGAGACATGTTTATGAAGGGGGTAGGAAGGAAACTTATAAGTGGTAATAATACCAATGCATATGGCTAGAGATCTGAACATATTTAGATAAGCCACTTATTCATTATGTGGATAAAAGCGAACAATGGTTGGACTAAGAGGTGAAAGTAAATAAGTTTCTTACACCAAGCGGGGAGTGGGACCTAATGAAATGGAATATTTTTCTTCCAAGCTTGGTGGTCGATGTAATCAAGGCAACCCATCTGCCATCACAAGAAGGGGAGGATTTGTTTTGGTGGCCAAGATCTAGTGATGGGAATTTCTCTGTTAAATTAGCATACTCCATGGTTTATAGGAGGGAAGGGCAAGCTAATGAAACAGATTGGCAAGGATTATGGCGATGGCCTCTCCCGAAAAAAGCTAAATTCTTCTTATGGCAAGTATCTCACGAGAAACTTCCGACAAATATGCTTAGTGAATCGGGGTCTTAGCGAATCATCAAAATGTCCTTTTGAGTGCATGAGTGAGGAGTCAATCATACATATTTTGAGAGATTGCGAGGTGGCAAACTGTGTGTGGATGAGTGTGATTAAGCCCTTATATTGTTATGTTTTTTTAATGGAAATTTGCAGGTATGGCTGAAATGGAACTCACAGCATGAACATGGAGCAAAGAAATTCAATAGATGGCCGTAGAAGAGATTATTTGGGTTTATTATGCTGGCAACTGTGGAAGAACAGGTGCAAGAAGATCTTTGATGGTCATGCAGATTCTCCAACTCAAATCATTCATCGTTGCTTGTACCTGTTACACGAAGGGGTGGAAAATGGAAGGGTTTAAACACAAAATTTTCCAAGTCCCAGACTGAGGAGCAACCAGATGGTATGCACCAGAGCCCAAATATGTCCGAGTAGATGTCGATGTATCAGTTTTTGAGAACCACCAAGCTACGTGCGGAGGGATCATAAGAGATAATATAGGTTCATGGGTGTGTGGCTTTCAACAAAAACTGGGTTATAGCCGACACTCCACCTTAGCTGAGTTAAAGGCTATTACATCTGGTTTATAGGCTTGTAAAACCATGGGTTTTTTTGAAACAGAAGGTATTCTCTGATTCTATTGAGGCTATACAACTATTATTGATGGATTCAGGGATGTATCATCCTTTAAGAGATGAGATCATTGAGGCAAGGAGGTTACTATACTCAAACTGGGAGGTAGAGATTATATTCTCACATAGGGAAACACTTCAATGTGCTGATACTGAGCTATCTATAATTCATACTCCGCCAGCTTTGTGTTCGCAACAAATGTTGGCTGACATTAGTTGACATTTGTGATGTCCTTTTGTTGTATTTTGGATTGATATTAGCTTGGCTCTAACATATCAAGACTAGATCTTGTCATTCGTAGTTAAAAAAGAAAAAATAAGAGAGTAATAAAATCAGTTTTCCTATATATGAAAATCCTATATTATGTTAATAACTCAATTTAGGATTTGTTGAGCTTAACATATTTAGAATTTTATTATTTCAGACAATTTTATATGGGATTTTTCAAAATAAAAAAAGTCATCTCCTTATAACATAACATAATATAAAACTGAATTTTAACAATATATGAATCTTCATCACTTAGAGCTTGTTTGACACAAGCGTTATTCAACGGTGCAGAGCGTTGCGGAAAAAGAAGGAGCTTCTCTGAATTTGGATGTTTGGAAGGAGCTTATATAAATAAGTAACTTATTGAAAAAAGTTACTTTTTTTCGTAAGTTAAAAATTGATTTTTTAAAAGAAGTCACTTTTTCTACGTCATAAATCACTTTTTTTTTTTACTTTCAATCAAAACATGAATAACTTCTTTTTTTTCCAATAAGTCACTTTTTCTATCTTTTATCCAAACACAATTGATTTATGATAAGTTACTTATTTTTAAAAGTTTCTTATTATAAGCCACTTATAAAAATAAGTCAGTTTTCATAAGTCACAGCCAAACGGCCCTTAGTTAGTTTTTTGTTTTATAATTCACTAGATGGAATTTTAATAAACGAATTAAGAATGGTTCTATTTCAAACAAACATGTAGAAAAATTTAAAAGAACTGTTGAATAACGGAATGAATTAATAACCGCTTTGGAACTTTAATTCTGTGCTTTCTAACCAATTTTCAATTATATTTTTTTAATAATGTGATTGTTTGAATAAAAAAGAAGATTGTGTAATTATTCAAAGGTTGTATGTTCAATTGATTTGCATCTGAATCAATAGAAGTAATAGGGGAGATATAGAGATCATTCTGTGTTTCAGAATTATTAGCTATGATATGTCTTTAGAACTTTTCACATTAAATTTAATCAATGACCTAAAGAAAATGGAGAAAAAAAGAAATGTAGAAGGCTTGACTAAGGTTGTCAAAGCAACAATCATGTAAATTAAAATAGGAAAGTCATAAGAGTTTATATTTATTAATAAATAAGTGTTAAAAGAATATAATATAGGTAATAATTTAATTTAAATATATTTTAAATATAAATAATTAAAATTAAGGCATCAACATTTATAATTTATTATATTTAATAAAACAATTTTGGTATATTTTAAATATAAAGTCATTAAACACGTTTAAATCGAACAAAGTAATAGAGTTTAATAACGGGTTAACATAATTTTGTGGGGTGCAAAATGTAAAATTAGTAAACTCAATAGATAAACTCATGAGTTTTATTGAGCTTGTGACTAATACAAATTTAGGAGCAAATGTGTCATGATTTTATAAAATAGAAATGTAAAATTAGTAAAATTGGAAAGTTAACTTGCAGGTTTGACAAAAATAGCCTTGACCCATTTTAAACATGGGAGATAGATAACGCGGGAGAGGTATCACCTCAATGTTTAATACTCTTATGGTCTTATTATATATAAAGCAACGAAAGAAAAAGTTTTTTATCCTACTTATAAAGCACCTTAATAAAGTTGTTATATGGATATTTATAATTTTACCTTTTATTTAATATTTGTTGGCGTTATTTTTATTTATTATTTTACATATTAAATAAAAGTAGAGTTAAAAAATTATAGAATTAATAAAATTTAATTTTTTTTAATCTGTATAAAAAATATTAAAAGTGTTTTATATATAAAATAAAAAGAATATATAAATCCACGTCGCATCAACTTCATTAAAGATCTACTGATCCTATTTAGCTTTAGGCTCTTGTGCTACCGCACATGATCATTACTGTCTAATCTTTAATACTCCTCCTAAGAAAGAAAGGACGTCTCTGACTCTTCGCCTCTCCTCACGGTTTGTTTAACTTCTCACTACATTTGGATGGCTGTTGGCCTGTTTCATCCCAATAGTAAAACTTATTTACTTTTTAAAATTGTATTTATATTTTGAGTGTGTTTGAAAAAACGGTGAAATGAATTATTTATTTATAATTAAATTTATAGATAAGTCAGATTGTATGTATTTGGATTGTCGGTAATATATGTGATTTATGTAAAAGTAAAATGTGTTTGGTTGATATGTTAAAATGTAATTTATTGTGGTAAATGACTAAAATGGACATGAATATTAGGGAATATACTATATATATATTGTAAATCTTAAAAATTATACTAGAAAAAAGAAAATTAGTTTTAACAAAAGTTAAGAATAAAAGTTTAAAATATTTAATTAATAATAAGATTAAATGATTAAAAATGCATATAAATTATAAAGCAAAGAAATGTAAAATTTCTTATGAAATAATATAATTTGGTCTCTAATTTCATCACGAATATAATTTATTTAGGTATTATAATTACTATCTTCGATTATAATTATAAGACCTAGTTCACTTTTTTCGTTTCTTTAATCTCTCCAAAAAAATCCAATTGGGTCTTATAATTAGGACTTGAGGGAGTCTTATTACATGTAAATATATTGTGATATTTATACTACCTCCGATCCTAATTATAAGACTTCATTGACTTTTTTTGCTTCATTAATCTCTAAAAAAAAATTGGGTCTTATAATTAGGACTTGAGGGAATGTTGTGACATGTAAATATATTGTGATATTTATACTACATCTAGTTTTAATTATAAGACTTAGTTGACTTTGTTTGCTTCCTTAATCTCTCTAAAAAAATTAACTGGGTCTTATAAATAGGATTGGAGGAAGCCTTATTACATATAAATATATTATAATAAATTGTAATGCTTTAAAATAATATAATTAATTTTTTTAGAATTATCTAAAAAAATCAACTGGGTCTACTAATTAGAACAAAAAAGAATAAGTTATAACATAAAAATAAAACAAAGATCAAAATGTCCAAATAAGCAATAATTTTGAGCTTATAGATATAAGATCTTAAAGTGAATAAGTCCAATAAACATATTTTTTTTTCCAAACACTTCAAATATGTTAACCAATATGAAAATTCTGTTTTCCCCAAAAAGACAATATTAAACCCCTCTATTGGAATCCCAAACACACTGTTAATATACATTTTTATCTTAAAACAGCAGAACAGATCATGCACATCAAAATATGATTAAAGCCCGTTGAAACCAAATACATGTGTAAGAATTTTTTTTAAGAAAACTTTTATAATTAAAAAATGAGAGAGAATGAGTGTACAGAAAACTAACACAAGTAAGTTTGTTAAATTTATGAGTTTAAATAAATTCGTGACATGCATGTAAATCATAAATAAATAAGAGTTTATCCTCATTAATAAATATGTGTTAAAAATATATAATATAGGCAATAATTTAATTTAAATATATTTTAACTATGAATAATTGAAATTCAATTATCAACATGTATAATTTATTATATTCAACAAAGAAATGTATATGAAATTTATATATGAAGTCACTGAATATGATTAAATTGAATAAAATAACATGAATTCAATAGCGAGCTGACACACTTATGTAAAGTAAAAACGTAAAATCGGTAAACTCGATAGGTAAATTCACAAGTTTTATTAAGTTTATAACTAATGTGAGTTTATGTGCAACTATGACACAAATTTGTAAAAGAGAAATGTAAAATTGGAGAGTCAACTTACGCGTTTAACAATAATACATACAAGCACATATCCAATACTCTGTTAATTTAAAAAAAGGGATAATTGTGTTTTGGTCCCGACCAACAAAATATACCACAAAACGGTATCGTGAAATCGTGTAATTACAGAATGACATTAATTCCTAATAAAAAAAATCATATTCTCTCCCCCCCTTTGACTGATAGGACTGACGCATCAGTCAGACTCTTTGTCCCTTTTCCCCTCCCCCTGGTTTACAACTCAACGTATTTCCATTGACAACTCAACGTATTTCCATTAACAGTTTAATGTGCTACTATTGACAATTATAGCTTACACTCTCTCTCCCCATTGGCAGCTTTATGTGCCCTGTTGACAATTTATGGTGTTTCTATTGACAACTTAGCGTGTTTCCATTGATAACTCAAAATATTGCTATTGACAGCTCAATGTTATAGTTATGAGGTATAGTTGTAAATAGAAACATGTTGAGTTGTCAATGGAAACATTCTAAGCTATCAATGTGGGAGATGAAGGGGGGAGAGAGAGAGAAAGACTAACGTGTCAGACACTTCAGTTGTATTATTCAGAGGGGGAGAGGGAGAAAATAATTTTTTATAAGTAATTAATATCTTGCAACTACACGATTTCACAGAACCATTTTGTGGTATATTCTGTTAGTCGGGACCAAAATGTAATTTTCCCTTTATTTTTTTTGTATTCATTATAAATTTATCTAGAAATAATTAAAGATAGGGTTATACTTTCTTTTTTTGTCCAAAAGATAGTGTTGTACTTTTGCCCTTATTATATAATGAAAAAAGAATTAACTTATGGTGGAAAGAGAGGCATATAAGATACATGTGAGAATAGTATTCATAAATGAGTGTAAATTTAAAAAATGTATCAATTTATGGTAATTTAATAATCTAATTAGCTTCATGGCAAAAGAGAGAGAGAGATGGCAAAAAAAAAAAGCTAATTAGCTTTCCTTTAATAATTAAGTGAACTAGACTTGTAAAAAAAAAACTGGAGTGGTATCCAATGAGCATAAAACATATGGATATGATACCAACACAATGATAACTAAAAGATAAAATAGTAATTACCAAAATGGAAAAGTTGATCAGGAATTGTTTTTTTTTATTTTAAAAAAAAGGTGTTTTTCTTGTCATTGAAGGGTTTCCATTTTGAAGAAAGTGACTGAAACTGAAAGATAACTAAAATGGCAAGCAATACTTGCTGACTCCATTTGCATATTTAGGCAAATCAATCTGCCACGCCAATCTGAGCGAATCAACTTTTCCTATAACTTCTCTGGCCTTCGGATTCCCTCTCTGTACGGTTTCAATCGCATCCGTTCAAACCATCAACCGCCCTAAACGACACACGTCTTTCCCCGGCGGGATTTCAATTGGATGCGTACTGTTGCTTGATTCTCAAACGAAAGTGAAAGAGAACTTTTGAGTCAAACATTCAAACTACTTCTCTCTCCAGCGTCGCTTTTCCTCAGTTCATAGCTCAAGACCCACTCTCACTCCATCTTCCCCACTCAGCCATTGCTTCTGTTTCATTGAGGGATTCGTGATCCATCTCCGTTGACGCCGATCAGCATATACACTGTTTTTCCGGCGACGTAGTCGAGGTGATTTACGACGCCATTTTTTGCTGTTATTGATCACGCTGTGTTTTTCTGGAAAGAATTTTTTTTTCTTGTTTTTTTGGAGTTTTGGACGCCATTTTCCTATGGAATCCATGGCTTGCGGGAATGAGGCTGACATCGCGTTGGCTTCACTTTATAAGCCATGGTTTAGATTTTGCATGCATCTCTCACACCAGATTTAGAATATTAATGTATTATTACCATTATTAACAAACGTACATCGATTTCTAGACCTGGAGTGTTACGTTGCTTCCCCTGTTTCTGTACCAGTCTTTTCACTTCTCTCTCTCTCTCTCTCTCTCTATCTCTGTGATACAACTCAGGTCGCTCTTTACTACTACTTATACTGTACTGATTACAGTTAAGAAAATGTAGATCGATTTTTAATCTTTTAACTTAAATATACTTACTAATGAAGGGTTTTTTGGACGCTGGGTGGCAGGATGTTTATATTCTCAACATTAGTAATGTAACCGGGCATTTTAGATGTTTAACGTGAGCATTTACTTAATAATTAATGCTATGATTAACCATTTACGTCCGTTTTGGTGATTTGTCATGAGTCTTTTCGTTTTCCTTGCCTTTGTCGTTTTTGTTTTTCTTATTTTTATTATAAAGTAGTGATAGTAATTCTATATAAAAAAAAAAACAAAAAGGTAATGCTAATCGTTATTGATAAATTGGTTGATTTTTTTGCCAAATATTAATTGATTGATAATTGGTTACGGGTTGAGTAAAAGAATTAGAAACTTTATTATAAAGTTTTTTATGTTGATTCATGATTGTTGATATTTAATTTAATTGTTTTAGAAAATAAGTCAATAAACAAATTTAGGAATGTTTAAACTTTTTTGCACGTAAATCTATATTTAATTTTCATAATCGTACAACGGAAAGGATTTATGTAAATCTATATTCATATAACAGATAAATTAATTAAAATACAAACTTAATAATCTAATATCTTTCCGGGAAAGAAATCTATCTAATGTATATAATAATCCACCTAATATCAGGCAAAAAATATTTTGGACAACAAATAATAATCTATCTAATATTCTCATTATAGCTGAATTTTAGGAAAAGAAAAATACAGCTGCCGATCAATGATCAACGGAAAGGTTGATCTTTTTCCAACCCCGTGCTTGCTTCTTGCGCGATTCCGAAAATTGACCTCATTGTAATCCCTTGCTCGCCATTGTGAAGCTTTTGCTCAACAAAATAATCTCGTTATTGTTTGTGTTATCTTTTCCCTGCTGTGCCGTATCATGCACGTTTCGCGTCTTCTGATCTTCTGCTATTATTAATATTTCACCTCTTCGTTCTCTGTATATGGAGTTTATCACATCTGTTCTTGTATATTTAATTTTCTAGACTCTCAGCAGGATTCCGTTGCTGCATTGCATTTAGCTCTTCCCTGAGCATTTTGGAGCAGTAATTATAACCGAAAGGTACGCAATAATATGTTTGAATCTTCTGTGTTGGGAGAAATTTCTGGGACTTTTGTCTCTAATTAGTTTAAATGCCTGTTTGGATGTATGGTTTGAAACTTTAGTTTCTATTAAACTAAGGTTTCACTGAAAATTGTTAAACACTCAAAGCATTTTAGAACCATGATTTAGATAAAAACATGGTTTCCAAATTATAATTTTTTTTTTTGTTTTTAGAAACATTTTAAACACTTTCTTTCTCTCATTACATGGGATTTGACTGATAGTGCAAGGGAATATTTTTCTCTTCCTTTTCTCTTCTCTTCCTCTTCCCTTGACAGTCGGTGCAGAGGATTTCTCATCACATGAGATTTCAACATAATTCTATTACACTAACTTTTTTTAATATATTTATATATATATATATAAAACTCTTTTTTTTCATCTTATAATATGCATAAATTTTGTAATTTTCATATCATAATTCAATTAATTTAAATTGTTATATTTATTATTAATTTTTAATGTTAAAATAATTAATATTATATCATAACACTTACATGTAATTATTGTAAATTGCAATATCCTTTTTTGTCATTTTACACTAAAAAAAGTTATTTTGATAACATTACCAAACACTCATTTTTTTTTCCAAAATATGGTTTTACAAAAGTTATTCTAAAAAATATATCCTGTAAAAGCTATTATACTCCAAAAATTATTTTTTAAAAGTCAATCCAAACGCAACTTAAGAAA
>JBAGKO010000004.1:17330332-17358100 GCA_037177275.1 Acacia concinna | reverse complement strand
ATGCCTGTTTGGATATATGGTTTAAAACTTTAGTTTCTATCAAACTAAGGTTTCACTGAAAATTGTCAAACACTCAAAAAGCATTTTAGAACCATGATTTGGACAAAAACATGGTCTGAAACATGGTTTCCAAAATTACAATTTTTTCTTGTTTTTAGAAACATTTTAAACACTTTCTCCCTCTCATCACATGGGATTTGACCGATGGTGCTAGGGAATATTTTTCTATTTCTTTCTTCTCTTCCTTTTCTTTTCTCTTCCTCTTCCCTTGACAGTTGGTGCAGAGGATTTCTCATCACATGGGATTTCAACATAATTCTATTACACTAACTTTTTTTTAATATATTTATATATATAACTCTTTTTTTCATCTTATAATAATTTTCATATCGTAATTCAATTAATTTAAATTGTGGTATTTATTATTAATTTTTAATGTTAAAATAATTAATATTATATCATAACCCTTATATGTAATTATTGTAAATTGCAATGTCCTTTCTTGTCATTTTACACTAAAAAAAGCCTATTCTGATAACATTACCAAACACTCATATTTTTTTCCAAAATATGATTTCATAAAAGTTGTTCTGAAAAATCTATTTTGTAAAAGCTATTATACTCCAAAAATTATTCTTTAAAAGTCAATCCAAATGCACCTAAAAAATAAAGGGGAGAGATTTTGTTTTTGGGTTTTGTAGCTATGTATAGTGTCGGGGGTGTGGCAGGAAGAACTCGGTCTAGACAAGCATTTGCTGGGAAACAATACTTTGAGATTAATGATAAGCGTAGGAAACAGCACGAGGTTGAGGTAATTTCTTCTGAAGAAGAATGGGACTCTGGCCATACTGTATCTGATGACGACGATGATGTGATTTTAATCGAAGAAGTTAAACTAGAAGAAGACAATGAGAAGGCATTGTCAGTAAGAATTCAGCCAAGACAAGTACTTGATGGGAGAGAGGTGAAAATTTCTTCTCAAGAAGAATGCTCATCAAGCGACACTATTGGATCTTCTGATGATGATGGTGACGGTGATGGTGATGGTGGTGACTATGGTGACGGCGACAGTGATGGTGGTGACAGTGAGAAAGATCTTATCGGAAGAGGAAGTGGTGACAATGATAAGAGCAGAGGCATTGCAAGTAGGACACGATCTCATTTTCGTGCCTCAAGATTGAAAAACACAAAAGTGGGGACATTCAATAATCCCATAAGTCTTGAGGGTGAGGATGAGCATGAGCAAGAGCAAGAGCAAAAGGAAGAGGAAGAGAAGCATGAAACTAGGATGTCTATTTATGAGAACTTAGCTTTCTTCTCAAGTGATGATGAGGATGAAAGTCCAAAAGTTACCCGACGACGGAGAAGAAAGTTATTTGATGGCTTCAAGATTCCTCCGGAGCATCCCCATAGCGAGGGAGTGGGGCCTCTTGAGAACTCAACTTCCCCAAGTGTTGAGGAAAGAAATTCGAAAGCTATGAGTGAGCCACTAAAGGTGTCACCGCCACTGCCACCGCTACCGCTGAAATTAGAGTCTAAGGAGATGCTAGAAAGACTATGGGCTGAGATGAACATGGCGGACGAAAGCCAAGAAGAAACCATGACTAAGGCGTCACAGCCATCAGAGACACCTGAGTTCGAGCAAGAAAATGGTGAACTACTGGCTCTTAGTGCTTCTGAAGATGAGACAGGAATTCCTAAGGATATCAATTCTTTTCTATCATCAAAGTCTTCTTTTGGGACTAAGGCACCACAACCCCTTGAGAAATCAGAGTCGGAGGACGAAACTGATCGGCTATGGGCTGAGCTGGACGACTTTTGTCTACATTACGGAGAGGATATTTATGATGAAGATAATTCTCATCAGGTAGATTTCAGCGGTCTTATTGTGTTACATATTCTTGAGATACATGAAATGCAACCTATTTGAGCTTTTCTTTTTTTAACCGTCATTCTTGCAAATTTGTTTTGTTTGAAATGATTTTTCACATTCCACTGTTTTCATCTTTAAGTTTTGTGAGCTTCGAGATTTTTAAGCATAAAAGCATGAATATCAAAATTATATCACGGTTCTGATGCTGTTAAGATTTGGATCGACGGAAATCAGTTTTATGCATTTAAAATAGGAATTGTATAGCGTGAATTGTAGAGGAGGCATGAAGGTGTAATTTCTTTCTCGAATATTATTTTATTTTTGTGGACAGATTCTTTTTTGAATATCATACTCCCACCATCCCTAATTATTTGGTCCTTGTGCTACTAGACTGGATTGGGTTTTGGAAGATATGTTCTTGACACGAGTACGTAGTGTGAAACTTTTCCTTTTGTATCATGGACACATGCAAGATCACTTTGGTAATGTAGCTATTAGACTAGTTTGTGTCCAACTTTTTCATTGATGCAATGGTTCTTTTTTTTTTTTTTTGGTTTTCAACAGGTTGAAAATGGTCATTATGACCCGAATCCGGAAGCTGAAATGAGTATAGCTGCTCGTTGTCGACGAGGGGATCATGAACCTGCAATGGACGAAGAAATCGGTTTAGTGTGTATACATTGCAGGCATATAGTTCGGGACATTAAAGATTGTGACCCTGAGTTTGTAAGTCCACTGACATATTTTCATTGTTAATTGCCTTCCTCTCTTACACGTGCTGGTCTTTAGAAATTGGACTTTTGACTTGTCAATATCCAGATTTGCGGAAAGAAACTTGGGGACCAGCTTAATACAAATTGAAATACATGGAAAAATTTTTATTCAGCCTGTTGTTTTTAATCTTTTTTGGGTGATAAATGATTGTACCCCATATGCAGGGCAAACATCCATCGGGAAGATCACGTGGGAGATACTCTCACCGTCTGGGGGATTCCGACGACTCTTTCTCTGATGACTCAGAGCATCAAATTTCTTGGATTGACGATGATAATGATAAATCTTCTAGGTTTTTTACCTATGCTTCCACTGGTACTGTGTGGGATATAATTCCAAGGGCGAAGAAGAAAATGTACAGTCACCAACGCGAAGCCTTTGAATTTCTCTGGATGAATCTAGCCGGTGGGATAGTCCTTGATAAGTTGGGGAAACAATTAGATTTTGCCAGTGGAGGTGGTTCCATTATATCCCATGCTCCTGGAACTGGCAAAACTTTTCTCACCATTGCCTTTATCAAGGCTTTCATGAAGAGATATCCTAATTGCAGGCCCATGATCATGGCTCCCTCCAACATTCTTCATACGTGGGAAAGAGAATTAAAGAAATGGCAAGTGGGTGATTCTGTTCCTTTTCACAATCTGAACAAGCTTGATTTTTCTGGGGAGGAGACTCAATCTGCCATGAGCCATTTTCATCTTTGGAAGCGCAGCCGGAAACGCAAGAGAAAACGGATTTCCACTATTGATACAACCCGATGGGCTAAGGTTTGTTCTTGGAGAGAGACTAGAAGCATATTAGGAATCAGCTACACATTATTTGAGAGGCTCACTAGAAAGGATGGCTCTGAAGATATGAATAAAGCCCTTACAGAACTCTCGGGGCTGGTGGTTCTTGATGAGGGCCACACACCTCGCAATGCTAGGAGTTGCTTATGGAAAGCATTGTCCAATTTAAAGACAAAGAGACGAATCATACTCTCTGGAACTCCTTTCCAGAATAACTTTACCGAGCTGAACAATACCCTCCTCTTGGCCAAACCAAATGTAACTAAAGGGGATTTGGAATATCTGCTCAGATCATATGACGAAGTAGAGAGCCATAGAGAAAGAACTGAAGTCATTGCTCGAGTCAGAGACGTGATCAAACCATTTGTGCATGTGCACAAGGGTACCGTGCTGGAGGAGAAACTTCCTGGGTTGAAGGAGTCGGTAGTTAGCTTAAGGCCCTCTCGGACACAGATGTTTATTTTTCAGTGCATTCAAAAGTTAAGGGAGGCCCAAGGGGGATGCTCAAACTGGTTTAAACTTGAACATCTGATGTCTGTAGCTTCTGTGCATCCTTCACTCTTTGTTAAAGCGCTCACTCAATTGCCAGAAAGTGAAAGAGTGCAATTGAATGCTAAGTTAGCAACAATGGATTTGTCCCCAGAGGCTGGAGTGAAAACAAAGTTTGTATTAGACCTCATCAAGCAAAGCGAGCGCATGGAGGAGAAGGAAAAGGTTCTGATCTTTAGCCAGTACATTGATCCGTTAAAATATCTCTCAGAGCAGATCAATTCTCGCTTTCATTGGAGAGAAGGACAGCAGGTGATAATGATTAATGGACAGACCCTTGAAGGGACACGACAAGCTTTTATAGATGCCTTCAATAATCCCAATGGCAAAGCGAGGGTGATGCTAGCGTCAATCAAGTCTTGTTATGAAGGAATAAATCTTGTCGGTGCTTCAAGGGTTATATTACTCGATACATTGTGGAATCCCTCAGCAGAAAGGCAGGCTGTGTCTCGTGCGTATCGGATTGGACAGAGGAAGATTGTATACACTTACCGTCTCATAACAGCTGGGACATGGGATGAACAGAAGCTATGTATTCAAGCTGAGAAGGACGAATTGTCTGAGTTGGTCTTTTCTGTTTCCCATGAAGCTGCCCTTCGCCAGAATATGTCTCCCATTGGTTTTGAAGATAAACTTGTGGAAAAGATGGAACATAAATTTGGGACGAAGTTCACCAAGAAGGGAGTGACCATCTTAGTTGAAAGCAAGGAATAGAACTGCCACGTTTTCACTTGCAGTGCTCAGGCTTCACCCCTTTTTTTTTTTCTGTTGGCTAGGCTTTATCTGCTTCTAATTGGTAAGCTGCATCCATCTGCTTTTCGTTTTTTTGGGTTGAAAACCGGGACATTCAGCCCATAACAATCTTATTTTGCAACTGTACAAGTATCCAAGTTCTCGTTTTCTTCATTTGTTACTTTCAAACTGTGAATCAAAGACATGAGCAAAAAAAAAAAAAAAAAAAGGCTCTGAATCAAAAATGTTTATATTGAATTAGGACGGTGTTGCTCAGGATGTTGTCGCTATTATCAATCCCCTTTCTTCTCTTTTTTTTGATACATTATGTTATGGAACGCTACAAATTGCATTCTATTCTCACAAGCCAGTGTTGCTGCTTATCGTGTTGTCAATGAAGCCAAGTCACTGTCGGATCTCACAATCCAACCCAATGAATTTATTAAGAATGTACCCTTAGGATGAATTTCTCTGGTTGTAAATTCCATCGGTCTTTTAACTGACTTGTTTTGTAAATAATCTTTTGATTAATGAACTATATTTTCCACTCTAAAAAAAAAGTTTTTTTACTTCTACTAATGTTTCTGTAATTTACTTTAGATCTTCAGCATGCTATTTCTCTATATTCTTGTCCTTCTATATCTGCGTCTTTCTGACTTACAAATGGCGTAGCCTTGTAGGCTTTCTTCAATGTATATAGCTTATCCATCCTTGATCTTGACTTTATCTTGAAAAACATCCCGTTGGTATTCCAAACAATAATTAAACAGAATGTTCGAACAGACAGTCTTGACTTTAAAAAGATTGGCACCTGAATCCACCTGGGTCAGATTTAATAATCCCAATACTATGCAAATGGTGGAAAAGAATATTAAATTATATGAAAGGGGATCAGTTACTAGGTACACAATCAGTAACAGAAAGTGTAGCAATTTGTTTAAAACTAATTTAAAATAAACCAACGAAGCTCATAAAATATAAAGATGAAATTGAAATCATTGGCAAAAAGAAAAGAAAAGATGAAATTGAAATCAGGCACCCATGCAATGTGTCTGCATATTTCTATACAACACAGGCCTAAGACAAATAAAACAGAGATCTATATTGTGCTCATTATGATCTGCTAAACGTTGCAAGAAATACTAGAATACATAGGCCCCTTATCCCCCACCCGTTTCCTGTGAAACTACTAGATGACAAGGTTAAAACATCAACATATTTTAATGATAAGCTTGATATTCCAGCTTCATGGCTTATGAATTTTGAAGCCGAAGACTCTTGGCACATAGCTCTGCAAGGGCTTTTGTGGCTTCAGCTGTCCGTAAGTCATGAGGAAGAGGTGTGGAAATGTAGTTCCAAAATAAGCTCCATCAATGTCTAGATAGAATCAAGGAAATATGGAAACTAAGGGATTACTGCCCTGCCATCAAATTGAACCTCAAGCCAAATGAGTGTGTAATCATATGCAAATGAGATCTTAACTACAATAAGAGTGCTCTTACTGTGGGAAGCGGGACTTCCACATCTTTTCCTAGAACAAACTGGCAAAGAACAATGCTCCTACAATGCCATGCTCAATGAATTTAAAAGGCACAGAGTGAGAGGTGGATGCAGAAACTGGAAAAGAAATGTTCAACAATACATATAAGGATACTGCCTTGATACTTGGACCGTGGATAGTAAATATCTTCACATCTAGGACAGTATATTTTCACAGTACTTGATCTAGGAATATCTGACTGACCAACTGGAAGACACGGTTGTCCAGAGCAGTAAACTCTGGGGCATCTCCCAAAATCATAGTTTTTGTACTTGTCCAGCTGGGAAAAAACATTTTTATCAGTGCCAGTTTCTTATACCAGTAAACCATCTAAGCAGTGATCAGCGATAGCAGAATCTCACCATAGCAGCCATTCCTCTGCCAGTCAATATGTAGCGGGCATGAATAAGACCATAAAGCATTTCTGCTGCTGATTCAATTAGCTCATTTTGTTCCTCTGTGAACATGTCACCTAAAATTCCAACCATCCAATATTCACATTCATCCAAAACAAATCATAGCATAATCAGAAAGGTTACAAGAGCTACAGGCATACATATATATTGATTATATTCTAAATACATAAAATGTCAAAAATATAACACAAATTTAACACCATATATTGATCTTGCATTAGGTCTAAAAATGGGGATATATGGCTTACCATGGGAGGATTCAACATCCAAAATCAAATCTAGAGCATAATCATAGTAAGGCACTTGACTACTTAATCCACAGAGGTTGAAATCGTCTTGGATGTAATCATCATCAACCTCACAAAAGAATTCATTTCCTCTTAGATTGCAGAACCATGAAATCCAAGATGTGTCATCTCCATCAGAACCACTAACTTCTGACTCCTCACTGTCTGTTTCAGATTCCTCTGCAACTAAAGCATACAAAATTTTTATCAGCTCATTATTCATCAATGTCATTATTGGCACTATAATAATTTTGTGTATATTATCTACTATCTATAGGTGTCATCACGCCTCCACCCTTTTTGTCAACCATCTATCTGTACACAAATCTAATTATAGGATAAACTGTGTATTTAATTCGCGCACACAATGTTTTTCTTTGTCCATCGCACAATGTAGAATGTTCTTCCATTTTCCTCGTACTTCCACTCATAGTAAGCAGAACTAATGCGATTGGAAAACAGATCAGATACTAATAATAACACGTCCACAAAAAAATAAAACGACTTTCACTCATTTTTACCCCGTGATATGCAACAAAAGAGACGTGTGCTTACCTTCTGGATCTTTAGAGGTCTTAGATGTGTAGGCAGAGCGAAAATCCTTGTGACCAGCTGGTGGTTTACCCGTCAATACAGATTGCACCGACCTATCCTTGCCGTTGATTGCCCTAGAAGTGGACGGCGAGGATCGCTCAAGCTGCTTGTCGAGAACGTCGTTGATTCGCTTTCGATCAACGGAACTCACCTCCGATTTGGACCCAACACTAGCTCGCTCTCTGTACATACCTCTTTACACCAATTCCAGCTTCCCCTGATTCAATTTCAACAAAACGTCAACGATGTCATAACGTAATAACAAATCGCGATGAAGACCCCCTTGGGTCTTCAAAGCAAGCTAGGGTTCTTGACGCAATTTCAGATTCCAGGAGAAGCTAGTCCATTTCTGTCCTTTGTCTCCCCTTTGTATTATTACCTTTCGCCTGTCAAGAAATTATGGGCAAATCACAGGTACACAACAGACCCTTCAGAACTTTTGCAACTCTGCAGAAAATAGATGGCGATATTTTTATGGGACAGAGTTATTGAGCAGATTATTAAATTACAAACAGTGATTTTTTTGTTAAAAAAAAAACAATTACTCGCATGTTCTAAATTTACAGTATTGCATGTAGTATTACACAAGGCTAGATTGGATCTGGTTTTCACACATGGGATGCAATGTAACTGTGCAAAACTTCAAGCTATGTTGATCTTTGAAACAAATCTTACAAAATGGATGAGTCTGAAATCATGTTAACTTAATTTTGACCATATTATTATTTTTTTAATTGAAAATGTAGGGACAGGATAGACATTAGTGCTGACTAGCAGAGAAGCAGGGGGACTTAAGTTCCAAGAGCGCTTTTCATGTAGTGGGAATCAAAGTTCGACACTCCGACCATCCTATTGTACTATTGTTAATTATATCTTCGTATAGCCTGAATATCTGATGGCCATTTATTTCTGAAAGTTTTGGTTGAGTTTGGGCTTTTCAATTTTTCGTATAATTTTTTAAAAATAAAGTATATGAAATATTAGTTCAGTTCTTACTATAAAACTCACTTTACTACTCAATTTCTTTGTTAAAATAGATTTTAACATTAACAACGGAGGGATCGCTATCTTTCTAATAAATTATTGTAGACTTAAAGCTTATCTGAGACAGACGTTATTCAACAGTCTGCAGCGGCAGCAGGAAAAAAAAGAAAGTAGTTTTTAGAAATTAGGTGTTTGGTAAGAATTTATGGAAATAAATAACTTATTGAAAGAAGTTATTTGTTTTTCATAAGTTAAAAAAAGTTACTTTAAAAAGAAGTTACTTTTTATATATATTACAAGTCATTTTTTTTATTCCCAATTCAAATACAAGTAACTTTTTCTATTTATAATAAATCGCTTTTTCTACCTTCAATCCAAACACAATTGACTTGTAATAAGTTATTTATTTTTAAAAGTTCATTATCATAAACCACTTATAAAAATGAGTCACTTTTTATAAGTCACAGCTAAACAGGCCCTTAAGCTTTTGAGACTAGCTTGGGTGGTAATAATAATATACCTAAAATGTTTGGTGCAACGGCATGAAATTGAAAATCTTTTTAATTTTATGACTATTTGGGGTGCAAAAATCTTTTTAATTTTAGCTTGGGTGGTACTTTTATTGGGTTAAGGTGCAAAAATATTCATGTGACTATTTTTCAGGAGTGATCAGCAACAAATGTTTTTTTTTATATGTAGAAGTAGATATGCGATTATAAAATAAGAGTAAAGGTGTTAAGTCAAAATATTGACCGCTAAATATAAGTTTTTGTGATTAATATTAATGACCTGAATAGTAATTTGGCTTTTATTTATAATTTTATAGGCCAAGAATCTTCAAATCAGCTTTCTCTTTCTTGCCATTCAACTAACTATCCCTAGTTTTGTTTTCTCCTTTCTAACTTTCAACTCCAAGCACCTCTAGATTTTCCACCAAATCTATCACCATATATACCAAACCTTAGCCTCCCTTCGTCACCATCGATTCAACAACCAGTCACCTTTATTTACTTCATTATCACTATTCTCTGTTTTTCATCTTATACCCAAATCAAGAAATTATTAGCTTCATTTCTGCTAGACAAGAGGAGCAAGGAAGAGTGCATGGAGAAAGTCACGAACATCTATTGTTAGGGTCCAAGTACCACCAGATTCTGATAAAAATAATTTTTTTTACTAATATAGATGACCTGGATGGAGAAGTGACTTTGATTTATAATTTTGGATGCAAAAAATCCCCAAATCACCTTATATGAGATAAGTTGGGTAAAAAATCCAAAGGCATATTTTGAGTTGAAAGTTGAGAAGGAGGAAGTAAAATTGGGGGCACTTAGTGGAATGGCAAGAAAGAGAAAGCCATTTTAAGGATTACTGGCCTCTAAACTTATAAATCAAAGCAAAATTATCATCCAGGTAATTAATATTAGTAAAAAAACTTATATTTAACGGTTAACATTTTGACTTAACGGTTTTGCTCTTATTTTATAATTACATGTCTACTTTTGCTCCTACTTGAGAACCACGTGTCTATTTTTACACCTAAAAATAGCACTTCTGGAGAATAATCACATGTGTATTTTTGCACTTTAACCCTATTTTATATGACCTCATACATTTAAATAATCCTACTTATCCAAATAAGTAAAATAAATATATTATCATGTATAATTTTTATCAAGTGATCATTTTTCATAACAAAATAATGACAATTGCTCATTTACTATGACATAAATTCTTACAATCTACATAGGACTGAAGGTATGTAAAGAACTGTGTTTGAACAGGTTCGCTTGTACTCCAATTCTTTACTCTTCTTTTTCTCATGTCAGTTTGAACCCTAACAATGTGGGCAATGAACCTATTCCTTTTAACCAACCATCATAGCAATCGAACATTAATGTATAAAAGCTATTCACACTCTAATGGTAGATGGTGGGAACTACCACCCATTATAGTGTCAAATTGACAAGGCTAAATTTCTCATTTTCTCCAACTAGAATCTGCAAATTATAAATACCTATAGGGCGGCAATGCGATGTGTTGATTTTTTATCAAACCTGGCTCATGAAGTGAACATGGAATTGAATATTATCAACACTCTATCAGTTCTGTGATTGAATTTAATGTTAGCTGGCAAAGTTAAAATTAGATCTCTTTTGTTGTAATTTTTAGGTGTCTTCACGGTTTAATACCATCCTATAACTTTTAAGTATAACACTTGTCATTCAACCACATAATAATAATAATAATAATAATAATAACAACAACAACAACAAAGTCATTTGAAATAACAACAACAACAACAATAATAATAATAATAATAATAATAATAATTATTATTATTATTATTATTATTATTATTATTATTATTGCTGCAGCCGCCGCTGCCACTTGAAATAAATAATTGTATCTTTAGTATTATAAGGGCCAATGAAAATAAGTGATTTATTGAAATAGGTTGGGAAAAGTGGTTTATAAAAAAAAAAAGTCATTTCTTCTACTCCTCTAATAAGCCACTTTTTTTACTCACAATCAAAACACAAGTAACTAATTATACCCCCAATGAGTCACTTTTCTTACTCCCAATCCAAACTTAAGTCACTTTTAATAAGTCTTTTTTTTCTTCTAAAGTATAAGTCACTTAAAAAAAATAAATCACTTACTCCACTGCTCATCCAAACTGTCCCTTCATCTCTTTAAAAAAAAGTCTAACTTTTGTCTTATTTTAGGAGTTAGGAGCAGTGAGAGTAAGTAAAAGTATGACCATGAAAAGGCCAAAATTTCTCACCGGCCAAAAATGATGCTAAAATGGTTAGAGCCTCACAATGATGAGAATATGGTACCTGTAGATTTTGTATTTCAGTCCTGCCAGACTGATGAGGGGAAAATATTGAGGTGACGTGTGTTTTCTGCGGCTGAAAGGGACACATACTCTTGGTCGCCGGCAAGATGACACAGCCTCCCTGCCATAAAATAGCAGTTCCGGTACACTTATCCCAACAATTTGTTCACACAAATATATATAATTGGTCAATCCCAAAGAAATGGTTTAAATGAGGCAGGTGTTAGCAACAATAATCTCAAGTACAATCAAAACAACTACTGAGTGAGGTTTGGTATGAGAGATTAATTAGAAATACAATATTAGACGTTCATAGAAGAAAAAGCATCAATAAATTGTGCATCTGATCCGAGCACCTAACCTCATAACCTAAACAAGTCTTACAAGAGGTAGCTGATTTTCTCTTTTATGGGATTAAGGTTGACTGGATTTGAATCTTCAAACAACATTAAGTGCACGCTGCCTACCGGACATGCCCACACGTATATCTCTACAAAACCAAGGAATACCAAGGATACGAAACAGCTTATTATCCACTGAACTCTTCGAGGGATGGGACACGGCTGAGTGAGGAAAACCCGACATGTACAGACTCTTCTTTTGGTGAAAGCTTGAAATTCAGCTTTCATGGCTTGTGAACTTTGAAACCAAAAACTCTTTGCACATAGCTCTGCGATGGATTTGGTGGCTTCAGATGCCCATAAGTCATCAGGAAAAGGTGAGGAAATGTAGTTCCAAAATAAGCTCCATCAACATCTATATGCGTTAAGGACACTTTGATAAGAATTACAGGATGGACTGTTCACCCGTAAAGCTGAGCCCACAATTACAAAAGCCAATATGAGTAAAAAGCAGTCATTCCAAATACCATATCAAACTTGGGATTCCATCATAGTAAGAAAAGTTCCACAGAATGGGAAGCAAAACTTAACAAGCAACATAATAAATAGATGTCTGAGTTAAGAGAATAAAAAAGCTCACAATAGATCAAGTTAAACTTTTTTCCCCAAAGGAAAAAAATGTTGTTACTGTTTATTTCTTTTTCTAAAAGTTCAGAAAATACTGAGTACGTAAAAAATTCCTCTTAAAGAATAATACAGCATATCATTCAGATCAAAATGAACATGCTGCATATTTCAATAGATATACGTAAGGATACTGCCTTGATACTTGGACCGGGGATAGTAGATGTCTTCACACCTAGGGCAGTACACCTTCACAGTACTCAACCTAGGAATGTCTGACTGACCAACGGGAAGACATGGTTGTCCAGAGCAGTGAACTCTTGGACACCTGCCAAAGTCATAGTTTTTGTACTTCTCCATCTGCAGATAATTCAACAGCGTTAGAAGTGCCAGCTTTATTTACAGTAAACAGTAGAACATGGATAGCTGTGTGAACACTCACCATAGCAGCCATTCCTTTATTTGTCAAAACATATCGGGCATGAATCAGACCATAAAGCATCTCGGCAGCTGATTCAACTAACTCATTCTGTTCCTCTGTGAACATGTCACCTATAAAATCCAATTAAGCTAAAGTTATTGTTATATGCACAAAATGCAGTGGATCCTGTTTTTTGTATGACCCAAATGCAACTTCTAATACTCTCTACATTCTATATTTTCATTGATATTGATGATTGTGAAGAAATACCAGATACCCAATCGGAGAAGAATTTATATCAATGAATGAATGAATTCAGATTTGAGGAGAAATAGTTGAATGAATTTGGTCAAACAACATTGGCAACATGAGAAACCATGGTTCTGAAACCCGGACCTGTCACTGAACCGGTCGAGTACTAGGTCAAAGGTTAATAGGTCAGACCAAAGCCAAACCGGTGAGTATGTAAAAATTTTGGACTTGTTTATATGAAATTCTAAAGAAAAAGTTTTAAAAAAATTATTTATTTAAAAAAAAAGGGACTGAGTCAGACCACTAGACCGAACCAGTTTAACCACTGGTTCAGCGGTTTCCGGGTCGGACTGGCCGGTCCGGTCCAGGTTTCCAAACAATGTGAGAAACCCATAGACAGCATTCCAAACTAGTAAGATAAAATATATGTATATGAACATAAGCTTACCATGAGAAGATTCAACATCCAAAATTAAATCAAGGGCATAATCATAGTAAGGAACTTGACTGCTTAATCCACAGAGGTTGAAATCATCTTGTATGTAATCATCATCAACTTCACAAAAGAATTCATTTCCTCTTAAATTACAAAACCATGAGATCCAAGACGTGTCATCTCCATCAGAACCACTAACATCTGATGCCTCGCTGTCTGTTTCAGATTCCTCTGCAGCCAATACGTACAAGATGAATGTCAGTCTTGGAAGTTCAATATCATGCTCATGTAAGCATTCTATCACATCAATTTTATCCTGCATTCTTAATCTCAGCTCTCACCTCCACTTTTGCAATATGTCCAGCTATGCTGAGAGCTGACATTTTTTCTCAGTTTATTATAAAACTGACAATAATAAAATTTTGAAGATAAAAGGAACTACGTACACACATACCCGCCTGTTAACGGTAGGTCAATATGATGATCTGCATGAATATGACGATAAATTTGCAGATATCATACTAACGGTTTTACCTCTTCGCTTTCTATGATATGCCCCTCATTTATATCCAATTAGAAATGTTGAATGTAAAACCCCAAATGCAACAAGCTTCCATAACTTCGATATTTTCGAAGTGGTACGCTGTCTAGAAGGACGAAATGGAGGGTAGGAAAAACAAAATAAAGAAAAAAAACGAAAATAAAATGCAGGATTTTCTACCATCATCCATCAACGTTTGCTCCCACCAAACAGCTTTTGTCAAGGAAAAATAAAATTAAACTCCTGCTATTGATGCAATGATAAAAAGATCGGATCCTAATACAAGGAAAAAAACCATAAAGAACAAAACTTTTGACAACAGTGTTTTCCTCCGCATACAAGACTAAAGAAAAAGCTCAAAGCGATACTAACCATCAGAGGCCTCTGGATTCTTAAAGACAGAGGCAGAGTGACCATCCCTGTGATTATAGGGTATTTTATCAGCCAGAATGGATTGCACAGAAGTATCCTTCGCCTTGATTACCCTGGAAGTGGACGGCGAGGATCGTTCGAGCTGCTTGTCGAGGACGTCATTGATTCGCTTGCGATCAACCGAACCCACCTCGGACCTGGGCCCAACACCGCCTCGCTGTCTGTACATGCCTCTACCTCTCACAACTTGCCCAATCTCAAATTTGACGAGAATGGCTCCGAATCATAGCTCGCAAAGGCAATCGCGAAAATAGAGCATCGTGGTGGTAGTTAGAGATCTGGAGCAGAAGAAGCTATAGCACAAATCTATGTCATCCCGTATGGGGCTAGGTTTGTGAAGAGATGTGGATGTGAAGGAGAAAGAAAGGAAGAGAAAGAGTGTGGCGAATGGCGATAACAAAAATGCTACGAGTATTACCTACAAGATCAACTAGTATTGCATATAGGCTTTCAAAATGTTTGTTCCGAATTTGGGAATATTGTTACCCATATGAATCATCGGTACAGGATTACAGGACAACTCAGCTTATATTTTACTTGTGGAGAATCTCCCAGCTTAGCCATCCTAATGCACTGCACGTGACTGTCACGTTTAGTGGGACCCATTGCTATTTTAATGGAGAGAAAATTTCAGAAAAAGATATTCCAGAAAGAAAAGATAAATTAAAACAATAAAATTAAAAATTTTAAATCAATCTATCTGTACCTTCTTTTTCTGTAATTACAAAAGTGTTTTTAGATTTTTAACAATATGAGTATTTTAATTCACAACAAGAGTATCTTAATTAATAACACCAAAAACATTTAATACTACGTATTTTCGCTGTGAATTGTTTATGCTGATGTTATTAATTGAAATCCGCTTGTTGTAAATTAAGATATTCATATTGTTAAAAATCTAATGGTACTTTCGTAATTAACAAAAAAGAATGTACAAATAGACTGATTTAGAATTTTTAATTTTGTTATTCTGGTTTATCTTTTTTTAAAAAAATTTCCCTTTAATTTTTTGTGACTCAGGGTAAAAAAATGTTTGGTTGATTTCTGAATTCTGATCACCAATAATGTCTTTCTTTGGGCTTTTTTTATTAGCAAGAGTTCGATTAAAAGAAACCTCCTTTCTATCCACATCGTAAGTTCAGAGTTCAGACTCGTCAGTATACGAATTCAGCAATAACTCATTATTACTACAGCACATTTTTTTTACCTTTATATATTCTATGGTTTGCTTTAACAATGATCCACCTAAATTCTAGTGTTTAATAACCTCGATGAATCCTACATTATATGTGGTGCCATGCCAATAAGCAAGGCCACCTACCAATAATCTTATTCTAAACTAGAATGAATCCTTCCATAAGTGATGTCGGCAAGAAAAAAAAGGAGCTTAGAAGGGATTAAAATTATTAAGATTCCATATCACCACCACCACACTAGATAAAAGGAATTTTACTTCATTTTTCGTAAAGCATTGAAATATACAATGTTTTTATCTTTTATAATAATATTATTCGGAAATAAGCATAAAAAATACATTCTCGTAAAATTATTCTTTATTCATTTCTTAACAATTTCAGCCCATTTTGTGAAACAGACAAATTTTGGTGTCTAGTATTCTTATATGCTCATTGACTGCCTACAATATTTATTACATTCTTCCCATTTATTTGTGTTTATAATCTTTATTCCAATCTACACCATAATCCAACCTTAAACACTTGTACCCCCAAGTCTAGGGGTGTGCAAATCTGAGACAGGGACTTGCCACTCCTTGTCCCAATTAGACACCAGAATTGGGAAATGAATCTCGGTCCTAAGATTTCTATATTTAAAAAAAATTATATAAAATAATTTTTTTAATTTTATTATTAAAACAATTATTTAACAACTAATAAGACCATAATAATTACATAAATTAATCTAAATTTTAGAAATAATATTTATTATTATTATTTTTATACCGTATATATTTAAACTTAGTATCACAATATATACGATTTAATTCAAACTAAACATATTATACACATATTTTGAACAGATAACTTAATCAACAGAGGTAAGAATACATAAAAAAAATGATAATTTAATTTTAAAAAATAAATAAAAAAATTAGGACCGGCAATCTCAGTCCCGGCCGGGACCGAAAATTTTTCGAGATTAAAATCCTGAGACTGGGATTTTTTGCACACCCCTACCAAGGTCCATCCACGGATGAGAAGCTCAGAATTGGGGAGGCTGGCGGGGGCTATATTCACTCTGTGATGACTGATGTCTGATGACCCTCGAAGTCAAAGGCGGAGAAGTAACAAAAATGGCGAGTTGCTTCTTCAAATAGGATTTTGGGAGAAGAAGAAAACAACACCTTGTTAAGGCACTGTCTAAAAGGAGGTCCCTGTCATGGTCAGGGGATTGCCGTCGTGATCGTGGAGAGGAAGGAGGCTGGAATGCAAAGGAGGTCACCCGAAGTTGTGATTATACAAAGGAGGTCACCAGAAGTCGCCTCTTCCTCGCTGTCACACACACAGTCATCAAGAGAAGGAGGCTGGAATGCTGAGGGGGAGATTTGTGGCAATGGAATTGAATTCCACGGATTAGAAGATGGAAGCCAATTCAACCTATTTTGATGGAATTGGAAAATTCCATGCTGCTACCAAACATACATTTTCCCCATTCTAATTCTATACCCCACAATTCAACCAAGACAGGGTAACCAAATGAGCCCTGAAATAGGGACAGGTTCTCACATGAAGAATTGCAGTGACTGATGCAGGGGTACACAATAAACCACAAACCTCAAACTGATACTGATTACATCCAATTTCCACAGAATATAACCTTTATAATTACGAATATAAACCGTACTTGTGAACGATGAAATACATGTAATATCTACACATCTGATTACCAGTCTAGTCATCAGCAAAATACTTCTCCTCTGCATCAACGTTGGCTTCCCTCTGCCAATGATCATCAAGGGTCTCATCATTGTCTATCCTAGAGTAATCTATATGTTCCTGATCTTCCCCCAATAAAAACTTCTGCTGCATTATGTAGGTGAATTGATTCATACGATCCTCAATTTCCACTGGAGATAAAGCCGATTCTTCATTCTCCCTTGTTTCGTCCGATGGATCACTGGGGTGACTTAAGTGTGTCTACAAGTGACAGCAAATCTTATAGTAGTGTTCGTTAATTCAACAAACAGAGTATCAATTTTAGCACTACAATCTCCGCAAGATAGAGATCCAAAACCATCAAACATTGGGTCCGTTTGGTATGAGGGATTTGGAGGGGAGAAGAATGGAGGGAAAAAAATTTTGAGATGAATTTAAAAAAATTGAAAAAATGGTGTTAAAAGATGTTAATTAATTTTCTTAAACTTTTATCTTACATCTTCTCTTCATTAAAAATTTACAACCCTATCTCTTCAATTTTTCTAAATTCAACTCTCAAAAATTTCCCCTCCCCTCCCATTCCCTTTCCTTCCCTCCAAATCCCTCATCCCAAACAACACCTAAATAGTATTTTCATTAATCATCAATATGCAACATAGGCAATTCACATTACCAATGGAATTGAAAACCAAAGATTAATCAAGATAATCACATTAACAAGGAATCAAATATTTCTCAAAAAAGAGAACAAAACATTCAACAATAAGTCATCATCAAATGTGGAGTGTCAAACTAATCATATACTACTTCCGGTCTTAAATATAAAATCCGGTTGACATTTTTGAATAATCCTAAAAAAGCTAATTAAGGTATTTTAAAGTATTTAAATTTATCGTTTTTCTTTAAACTATTTTGTTAAACTTATTAACTAATACTACCTCCAGTCCTAATTATAAATCCTAATTAACTTTTTTTAGAGACGTTAAGGAAGCAAAACAAGGTACTTAATCATATCATATGTTGTATTTTATTATATTATATATTAGTTCAAAAGTCAAATAAAACAGATTGAAGAAAAACGATGAACTTTAATACTTTAAAGTTATGTAATTAATTTTCTTAAGATTCTTTACAAAAGTCAACTAAATCTTATAATTAGGACCGACGGAGTATATAATACAAGGATACACTACATACGATATGATTAAGTAACTTATTTACCTTCTTTACCATCTCCAGAAAAAAAAGTCAATTGGATCTTATATTTAAGACCGGAGGGAGTATTACCATTTCATCAAGAACAGGTAATTACAGGATATTATATTTTATAGGGTTATCAGAATCCCATGAATCTTGATTTGTATTTCACGATTTGATTCAAAATTAAGTAGGAACGATACGAATCATCAATGTATCTTACTTATGCATGTATCGTAATTTTACAATTCTAAGAGCGATACAAGCAAGAATCACATGGTACAAGCGATTCTTGCTATTCTAGGTGAACTAGGCCACGCACAGAGTCAAATCTAGCTCGACCCAACTTTAGAAAACCCTTTTCTTCTTTTCTTTTTCTAACTTTGTCTAGATTTATTCAAGAATTCTACAATTCTACTTGATTCCCTCTCACTTATCCTTATCAAAACCCTTTTCCCTAAAGTGTTATTTGCATTTAAAATGCTTATATATATGAACCTTTAATGTTTTCTTATATGAAAATTACATTAACATCATATTTAAAATTGATTATGAATCTTACGATACATAATACATTTCAATTCATGATTCGTATCCCGATTTAATAGCCTTGAATATTTTATATATCCACGTACCCCATCTCTTATTACTGATTTATTCATATCAGCCGCAACAGCATATAGTTTTGCAGAGGGACAAATGTAGATGAAAATTCATAGTGGATACCAATGATTTTATATGCTTAAGGGAGTGTAACAGAATAAATAGACAATGCAGTCCATGTTGAGCAAAGTAGGTTTGGATTTTCTTGAGTTCTGACTAACATGTCCAAAGGACAGAGGTCACAATGCCAATCCAGATTCTAAAAACCTTTCTGAGAAGGCAAGAAAGGGAAAGCCAGAGAGAAGGAGGAAAAGGTAGATGTATTTGGTGATGTCACGGATGCCATAATCCATGACAACCTAAGAGAATATGTACGGGTAAGATCTGAGAGAAATGAAATACTCGAGCTCTGTTGCAAGCAACAACTTCCACTTCCATGTTCAAACTTCACACCTACATATTCACTTAGGTTACTTAAAGTCTCACATCAACTAAAGCCTATGAAAGAAGCAAGAGCCAAGTTTATGAAAGGAGGGGGGAGGACCATTTGCTGATAATGGTAAGGGCACCTGATATTTACTTGGCCACGAGGCCACAGACTTTCTGTTTTTTGTTTCCAAAAACCCAGATGTTAAGTAATCTGGCTAGCTTTCTAGGGGTTTGTCAGTTTTTTACTAGTTTTCCTTCTGTCTGGTTTACGCTGCCCAGTACCAGTTCACTAGGTTTTTCAATTGGGTTGGCCAGTCCCCAGACAACACCAAAATACCAGAAAGAGGATAACCAAAACCTATAGGTGAATGGTTTTAATGTTTTATACTTAAACAATTCAATGTTGATGGTCAACTGTTATACCTTCAGTATTTCCATGATGTGATTGAGATCCAACTTGAACCAAGTGAACAAACATGCAAGAGTTGACACGAAATCATTGAGGATACAAATTTATCTTCTTGTCGCCCCAAGGACAGCTTTTCAACTTGGTCAACAAGAAATTAAAGAAAAGCCATTGGTGAAGAAAGAGGACGTGAGATCAAAATATTTGGATTGCATTTAAATTGTATGACATGCAGAATATTCAATTCACTTCTAGAGAGCAGTAGAAAACACATCAATCTAATAGTATTCCAAAGAAAAACAAGTGGCACCTATCATATCTATGGATTATAAATGGAGTCGTGTATTAGCAGATTATATATATAGGTTCACGATGCATTGCCATTTGAAATCAAGATATTGGGATTATAAGTCCTTGTTATCTGCATAATTAATAGATTTATATGATAAAAGATCATATAGAATGAGTCAATCATCCACTTTGGTATCTTATTGAACAAAAAGTGATATTGTTCCTCCATTATATCCCATAAAATCCAAAATAGAATGCATGTAAGTTTATAGTGTCTTACCGCAGTAAGATGATTATCACTAGCAACTCTTATCCTTTGCTCCTCCTCCTCCTCCTCTTCCTCCTCCTCCTCCACCTCTTCTTGAATCCTCTCATTACCGATCCAGTCCCTTTCAGCCACACCTAACCTCTGCTGCTCCCCTCTAATTTTTGCAACAAGGAATGCTTCCTCTGACCTCCTCATCAAAGTCTCCGACCACCGCTCTCCAGGCCTTGCCATGCCTCTGCCACTCTGGTCCTGAAACCTCCCCACATACTCGTGATGAAGATACGGTTCTCTCTCCCTCATTGCATCTTCCGAAAAGTAGTTCCCATCGCACATCAATTTATCCAAGTAAGCCCGCCTTCGGTTCTTCACAGTCACTGACCTCATCCTCAACTCCTCCGACGTTGGACTCATTACGCTCCAAAGATGCTTCAAATGCCAATTGATTTCATAATCAGACTTCAGCGCATCAAACTCGCGCAGTTCATTGCTTCTAAGTTGGGATCCATACCGTTCTACACAAGATTCAAGCCAAAATGAAAAGATTAAATAACTACAAAAAATTCCGTACAATTTCCGGCGGATTAAGCCGCCAATCGAAAATGTCTCGTTATGTTTTAGTTGGCTGTTGTTTAAACTACACTTCAGCTTACTTGAATAATTGAACAAAGGCTTTCGCTACTGCAATAACAGGATTTGGAAGAAGATTACAAAAACAAAGAGAGAGTAAAGAAAGAGAAATTACCTAAGAAAAGGGCGACGTCTCGAGAGAGAAGGTCGATGAAGATGGCCTTCCGTTGGGAAGGGTCGGCGGCAGCTGATTGCAAAGCGCGAGGGAACTATAGGTTCTCCAAAGACGATAACCTCTCTGATATCCTCTCCATTGCATCGCCGCTAATTCCATGATTCGTCTTCTCCTCCATCTCGCTATTCTCTAGTTCTCTATGCTTTTCAGCCGTTTCTTAATTCGCCTTGAAGAAAATCGTTCCTTTCCCGTATAATAGCTTGTAGCAGAGGTCGGTGGATCGCATTGCTTTCGCGTTTCATGTTTGGAAACCGAACTAGCTTAGCCCCATTCATCTTGGATCAGCTTTTGTACATTTCATTACTTGTTGGGCCATTTTCTCCATTTACACCGTCAGATTGAATTTTATGAATTACATTTCCATCAATTTTACTATTTTATTGTTTAATTGATCCTAAATATTTAAATTTTGTCACTTGTGAATAATATGAACCCCCAATTTAACTTCCACTTATTCAAACTTATCGCTTGTTAAAATTGTAATGCATATATTCTGTTTTGCTCCTACTCAAACGAAATCATTTCCCCTTAAAAGTCTGTCTCCATGTTTCAAGTAGAGAATTAATTTCCTCTATGAAATAGCCAACAAAACAATATCATCCGCAAATAGCATACATTTATGGATCTCATCTTTTATAAGCTTAATTAAAACATTTATTATCAAGTTAAATAAATAAGAGCTCAAGGATGATCCCTAATGTAAGCAAATTTTTATAGGAAAGTCATTTATCTCCCCTTCAGGCATTATAACACTAGTTGTTACCCTTTCATACATGTTTTGAATGGCTTTGATATATGCGATATGTATCCCCTTCCTTTCCAATGCTTTCCAAAACACATTTTTTGGCACCTGATCATAAGCTTTTTCCAAATTAATTAAAACAATATAAAAATCCTTTATTTTACTTTGATACTTTTTCATTAGCATTTCAATAAGTAAACTACTTATGTTGTGGGCCTACCAAACATAAATCCAAATTGGTTCTTAGAAATACTAATCTATATCATCAACATGTGATTGTTCACATTTTCCCACAATTTCACCGTATCACTCATAAGCTTTATTCCTCTATAGTTTACACAATTTTGAATATCCCCTTTATTCTTATAAATAGGGATCAAAATACTTTTCTTCCACTCATCAAGCATCTTTTTGGATCACAAAAATTCATTGAATAACTTGGTAAGTTATAACACCCCATCTCCCCCAAACACTTCCAAGCTTCAATAGGAATACCATATGGTCTCATCGCTTTATAATTGTCTGTTTTCTTAAGAGCTTCCTTAACCTCAGCAATTTCGATTCTTTAATAAAATGACAAATTAATATCCTCTTCTTCAGTTGTTAACTCTTCTAAGTTACAAACCGCCTCGCCCCCTTTTTCATTGAATAATTTATAGAAATAAACTTCCTACCTATTCTTAATATCTCCATCAGTAACCAAAACTTTACCTTCTTCCTTCTTTATATACCTCACTTGGTCCATGTTCCTCGAGTTTCTCTCTTTATTCTTTGCAATTTTGTAAATCTTACACTCTTTAGTCTTTATCTCTAACGCCTTATAAAACTCCTCATACGCTTTATTATAAGCTTTACTTACTACTTTCTTAGTCTCAGTTTTAGCCAAACTATATATTTCCCACCTTTCAACATTATTACACAAATAAATAGCTTTAAAACAATCTTTCATTTTCTTCACTTTCTCTTAAACATTCTCACCCACCCCAAGTCTCTCTATCTTACCAACCACAACCTTTTAATACTCCCTTAAAATTATATCAATTTATAAATTAGACAAATTAATTTTAAAAAAAAATAATGAGTATAAATACATTGAAGTAACTTAATTAACTTAATTTTTCTATAAAAGTCAGTTGTATTTTATATTTAGAATAAGAGGTAGTATGTTTTAACCCCATATCTGTTTACCTACAGTTTACCACTGAAGTAGGTACAAGTTATAATATCTAAACATTACTTGAATTTCCAAATACATAGTCAATTAAAGCATTTTGTTCACCAGTGTATACCAAAAAAAAAAAGCATTTTATTCACCGAGATTTATGAGTTTACAAAGTTACCTGATGTACAAAAATACTACTAGTACTATTATAAATCCTAAAAAGTTCTCTTAAACGTCAACTTATTCGTAGATACTCCTTCAGATCCTAAAAATACTCATTTTTGCGTCATAAAAATATGTCTTATATTTAAAAACAGAGGAAGAAGTAAATACTGGGCTGATGTCCAAGAGAATACAATTTCTTGGTATTCTTTCTGACATTTTCATTAACAGGTCTATTATTCTGCGGGCATAAAAGTCATGTGAATTACAGACACCTCAGGAAATTTTTCCAGAGGATGCCCAAACTAATTTTCTGCTACGAATCAAAATCATTAATAATTCACAGACATTTTCCATCACAAATCATTCAACTCAAAAGTAATATAATATTATCACTCAGGGTACTTTCCTCTTCATTAATAAATTCGGCTCACTCCTCCTTGTTCAAGGATTTCCATCAAGTATCAAAACAACCATGAACCGATTCAAGGCTAGGGCAAAATCCAGACTTGATTCATGTTTCTTGTCAAGATTGAATTGTTATAAACAGCCGTAAAGGTCTCATTCTTCACAGCAGCTCAATATGACTAGTAATTGCTTCTGGACAAGACTGGCCCTGTAAAAGCTCCAGACGGGTGAAAGGTGGAGCAAACTGCAGTATGTAATCTTCATCTGAAAGCCAGGCATGTGCAAATTACTTACTAATAAACAACAAACGAATAGATATGGGACTTAAAGTCGCATTTAAAAGATTTCGTCATGTTTCTTATTTATCTGCTTGCTCAAAAAAAGGGGAATGGTTCAACAAATACTCACTCTCCTTGACTGTTCCATAAAGCCAGCATAAAACTTCATCTGCAAACGCCAAGCAGACTCCTCCCTGCCAACAAGTTTTGTCAACATTATGAAAAAGTCATGTTAAAACATTTGTTGAGAGTCTAACTGCTATGATTTTCAGGTTCTCTTATTGAGGCAATTTAAACCGTTCCTAAGATTAAGTGGTCATTGAATAGCATGTATAGAAAATTATCCCTGTAATAATCCTTCATGCCTCAGAATAAAAATGGCTATGTGAACATCTTTCCTTTTGGCTGTGAAGTCTGGAACCCACAAGACAGGGAAGTTGGAGCTTCCAGTAGTGGCAGATTCACAATTGCAATCATCAAGAAAAGCAAAGATTCGCAACGTGCATCTTGCAGTCGTTGAAAATTACCTGCCAATAGTTCTTCATTTTTATTCTCTGAGTGATGTCTTTGGTTCTCAGTCTTTCCGTCCGTACTAGACGACCAGCATCATCTCTGTATTAAGTCAAAATATTTTTACCATAACACCAAGTCAAACTGTCAGTAGCAAGCTTTCACATTTGCAATGGATACTTGATGGAGAATGACACATCTGATGCACAAGTTACTGTGTATTTCAAGTTATAATTAGCTCATACAAATTATACGAAAGCCTGTGCGTGAACAAATATGTTCTAATGGTATCATGATCATAATTACCTAAATCCTATGACAATATATGGAACTCCCGCCAAAAATGACTGAATCTGCAAGAATCAAGAATAGAATGTTAAAGAATAAATCCAATGAACTTGAGATTTTTAAAACGACCACATTGTAGAAAATTGGTTTCATGGTGAAATCATAAAGTAGGCAACAACAAAAAAGGCAGAAAATTCTTAAAACAAATAAAAGCTGAACTCTAAAAACATAGCTCAATCCTCAAAACAATAAAATGAACAAACATCTAGCTCAAGAAGATTGAAAAAGATGCAAAAGAAATACTCGACATGAAAGCATATAAAATCATAGCATAAGATAGGATGATCTTTACCCAAAACTTTAGCAGTTTTTCTCTCTCATAT
Source organism: Acacia concinna (assembly GCA_037177275.1). Lineage (NCBI taxonomy): Eukaryota > Viridiplantae > Streptophyta > Magnoliopsida > Fabales > Fabaceae > Acacia > Acacia concinna. The sequence continues at coordinate 17,332,851 of JBAGKO010000004.1, read as the reverse complement.
TTTTCCTCAGTATGATAGTCCAACTGCATCATTGAGGATGACATGTTGTTGTTGTTAAAAGCCTATATGATGACTATAACAAGAAACCAGAAGAAATGGATTGGAAGTAAAGGAAAAGTAAGCTGCAAGGAAGCTTAGACTCTGTCAACCTCACGACTTGTCTTTAGTTCAACATAAAATCTCCTTCCATCATCAGTTGAATCACAGCAATCCATCTCAGCACCCATCAAGATGCGGTGAGCCCCTAATTTTGTTTTGATCACAGAACAATATTCAACATTGGCATCAACATGATGTATCCCCTCTCCATCGGACCTTCTAGGATCTTCAGTGGCAAGGCTCTCAAAACAATATCCCCAATAACATCTAATTCCAAAACATACTCATTATAAAGTTTAACTGATAAAAATTTGAAAAAAATATTTGCAAGCACACTTGTATATCTTAAATAATATGGAAGAAGTTCAGCCATACCTAGATGAACACAGAAAGAGTTTAAAGAACATGTATCTGAGGAAGAATGGCATGTAGATAGCCAATGAACAAAACAAGACATATATACAGTGGTTTGAGGAAAATGTTTCATAAGAGGGGATTTCAATGATATTAAGGATGAGACCAAACAGAGAGGTGAAAGGATTAACTATATCAAAAAGTGGCAAACCTTCGCAGAATAGGTAGAAAAAAGCCAATTAATTGATATGGGGCCTGAAGGGTTTTCTTTCATATGGCGGAGTTCACTAACATAAATTGGAAGGAGACTCTACAAAAGACTTGACAGAGCTTTGTGTAATAGTCATTGGAGGAATAAGTTTGGAGAATCATATGTTAAAATCGAGCCAAGGACACTCTCGGATCACCATCCCTTGCTTATTTATTTGGATAATAGGCTAGGACAGATGGCACATCGACCTTTTCGGTTTGAAGCCACATGGATGTTACATGATGATTTTTCCATTATGCTAAAAAATAGCTGGGTAGGGAACAAGGGGATAAGAGAGGAATTAAAGGACTTGACAACCAAGTTGAGGGAGTGGAACCAAAATGTATTTGGACATATCGCTAAACAGAAAAAAATACTACTTAGAAGGATAGGAGGAATCCAAAGGAAGTTACAGGAAGGATACGATATGAAACTAGAGGAGCTAGAGGCACAATTGTATGTAGACCTTTTTGATATTCTAAATAAGGAGGAAGTCCTATGGTTCCAAAAAGCTCGAACAAGTTGGATGACAGATGGGGATAGGAACACAAAGTATTACCATACTAAGACAAAAATTAGAAGATGGAGAAACCAGGTTTCAACATTGAAGAATGATGAGAATGTTTGGATTAAAGGGAAAGTTGAGGTTGGTGAGCATGTTAACAACCATTTCAGAAAAATATTTGAAGAAGACAAAATGACTCGAGATTGGTACCAAACATAACATAATTGGCCAAAGGTGGAAAATAGGGAGTGGGAAAGGATAGACCAGCACATTACTAGAGAGGAAGCTAAGGAGGCTATGTTCTCTATAGGAGGGATGAAAGCACTAGGTGAAGATGGATTCCCAACAATTTTATTTCATCGGAATTGGGAGATGGTGGAGAATAGTGTGTGGAAAGAAGTGGAACATATGTGGAATCGAGTTGAAGCAATCCAAGAAGGAAACCAAACTCTAGTTACACTCATTCCCAAGGTAGCGAAACTTGAAAGGGTTAATCAATTGAGACCCATCTCACTATGCAATGTGGTGTATAAATGTCTCTCCAAAATTATTATAAAGAGCATGAAATCGGTGATGCCTAAATTAGTGTCCCCCTACCAAACCAACTTTGTACCAGGCAAGAATATTAAAGACAACATCATTATTTTCAATGAGATGATACAATCAATGAGAAGGAAGAAAGTGAAGAAAGGGTTCATGGCCATTGATGAGACACGATATTTATATGGTTTTCTTGATTGTTTTCTTACCAAATTGCATACTTTTACCCTCATTTTGCACAATAATTAGAGTCTTTAGATTGCATGTTCATACTTTACGTTTTGCTGATTTAATGGTAAAATACAGATTATTTTATCTCCTTTATTAGGTTGATTCACTAATTGGTTCCTAGGTAATTGGTTTTCTTGTTGGGTTTAGTTTAGTTTTTCCTTTAGTTTTAGGTTTTTAGTTTTTCTTTAGCTTTAGGTTTAGGTTTACCCATCCTTAGTTTTGCATTTGCATACTTGCATAGCATTTTGCATTCATTGCTTAATTTTCCGTGAGAGTAGCCTTCTGGAGTCTTAAGTTGCGACCTGATTTATCCCTAGTCGTGACTTGAGCTTTTGTTTTGTGAAAGTTTGCCCTTGGGTCATTAAAGTCGCAACCTGATCGGATCGAAATTGCCGCCTGTTTAGATCGGTCAGAAAGATTGTACCAGATAATGTAGTATAGGGTACAACCTATCGTTCTTCTTGAGGAGCGCAAATTGAAATTCCTAGAAACTAATTTTCAAACTATTGAATTAAGAAAAAGGGGGGTTTTGTTGGTGCA